>JANTOP010005439.1:0-10497 GCA_027564815.1 Symmerus nobilis
CCCCCCCCCCCCCCCAACACATTTTTTTAGGCCAAATATATTAAAAACATTTATATTTAGCTAGGAGGAGCTCATAATATGTATTGATTATTTTTAGGATACCCCCACATAACCCCAGAGCAGGGGTGCTCGCGTGAAATTACTTTAGGGGTATGAAAAAATATTTTGAAATTATTCTTTATTGGCGCATTCTAAATATATTATTGACGAATTTTTATTTTATTTTACGTACAAATTGAAAATATATTCTTCTAAATAGAATTGTTGTTGTTACCCAAAAAGTCAATCATAAAATTATATTATTTAATATCTTGTGCTGAACAGCTATACTGAAATTTAAGACTGTGCTGTGTGAAGACAAGACTGTGAGTTAGAATACATGCCATTTGAAGTAAAAAAACAAATAAACATAACATTGAACTAGTCTGGTACTTAGATTTTGAGCGATTTATTATTGTTTTACTTTGCTATTATTTTTCATTTTAATTAAACTGAAAAATTCATAAAATTATAATAATGGATTTTCAATGACTTTTGGTCATATTTTATGTTGTGATATTTGAAATAGAAAATAATTATATAACATTGAAGGTGTCCTGACATCTGTTGGTGTCCTGACATTCTTCAAATTCTACAATGAAAAAGCTATAAAATGATTTTAATGATTTATTTTTATGATCTTTTTCCGGTTTTCTATAATTCCCATGTTGATTTTAATTATTTTCATTTTTATAACGGCGTAAAAAATACCCGTCGTGTTAGGCGCTAAGTATGTGTATTATATTTAAGCTTTAAACCGGTTCAACAATATCCTAGTTGTGAGGAAACTGAACAAATTCTGACTGTGTGAGAAGGATATGTTGACACCTTGATGTTTAGAATATCACGTCGAAATTCCTAACAATTTCTAGAGAATTCTTGAGTTTTAATCTTAATCTCAATTTATCAGAAAAAATGCAAGAATATGGAAGTGCATTGCCGATAAATCAATCCCATTTTTCTCATAACTCCTCTCCAATTTCGGTAATTCTATTTTAATTCTGGAATATTAACATTAAATTTTTATGAAAAGTATCAGTTTTTCTGCAGTTTTTCTTTATATCAACCCCTAAAATTCACTGGGTTAATATTTTGAGAAAGTGTCTTCTACAATCTCCTAATTGTATCCTTAGGATTAATTTTGATTAATCAGATTTTCTAATTGTGATAATAGAATTTCTCGAAAATTAAATTGTTTCACTAGACTGTCAGAAAAATTGTATAAAATCGAAAGTTTATGTCGATTATTAATACAAAAAAGGATTGAGTTTTCAACAAAATTTCTTAAAAATATTTTTAAAAACTTTTTGAAAATTTTCTCTTTTTAAAAAAATATTAGAAAAATCTTGAACGAAATACGATAGAAATTATTGGTTTTTTAACAAGTCGATTTTGGACCGGATTTTAAAAATATATGTTGGCAGGGGATATCCTGATTTTAAGGCGCTGAAAAATCATCCACATCATCCCCTATTTTAATCCAATTTTAAATTTTAAAATATTCAATTTTTTGGAAAATTATAATGATTTTTGGGATTTTTGATTTCAAAAATACCCATTTTCTTCTCGTTTTTTACATCAACCTTTTTAAAATCAGGGGGTTAATATTTTGAAAAAGTTTCTTCTACAATTTCCTACCTGTACACTTATCTTTAACTTTACATAATCAAATTTTCCGATTTCGTATTAATATTTTCCGGAATTATGAGTTTCGGGAGGCCCGACAGGAAAATTCAATAAAAACGATTTGTATCCAGTTTTTCTCCAAGAAAAAGTCATCTTTTCAACAGATTTTCTTAGCAAAATTTCTTTCTTAATTATTTAGGAATATTTTCGCGTCGTTGGATTAATAATTTTTAGAAATTTAGAAATTTTCGGAAATCGATTCAAACTTATTGGTTTTTTTACAAGTCGATTATTGTAGACGGAATTTTTGAGATATAAGATTTAATTGATTAGACTATTGATCCAAAGTAGATAAGGATTAAATTTACGTCATCAAATCAATAAGAGTTCCCCAGATGATCAAATAGTTTTTAGTAATTTTTATTTCCTTAATTTAATTAATTTCTTTTTTATCCATTTGCACTCAAAACTTCAGTTGAAAGTCTGCCTTGGTCCAGAAAATTTCCTTAAATTGGATTTTTATTTTAAAAAATAAATTTAGCAAAATAATAATATTCAGGAGAGTTTTTAAAATGAAAATACTCCGTCTAAAAAATAGTTTCTGGATTAAGAGCTCCCAATCATTTTAAAAAATATCCAAAATGCCATATTCAAAATGCCTGCAAAATCGAAGAATATAATAAAAATTCGAAAGTCTCCTAACAATTGGAAAATTTCATGCAAATTAGAGAATTTTTGTTGCTCCGGGAGCGACATAGGAATGTTGCTAAATATTCTTGATTTTTATAATATATTCGATTATTTATTGAATTTTTTGATTTTCGTGAATTTTCTAAATTTCTCAATTTCGCGTATTTTTCGGTTTTTCCAAAATTCTCAACTTTCTGTTCACGATTTGCATGAAATTTTCAGATTTAAAAAACATATTTTGGTTTGGTCACAAAATTTTCCGAAATTCATGAACAGTTCCAATTAAAAAAAAATCATTAAAGGAGTTAAAAATTCTAATATGAAATATTAGAATAATATCAGAAAATATTAAAATGTTAGCTAATATATGCCTAATCTCGGTAAAAATGGTTAAAAAAATGGCACATCTTACTACTTTGAATTCTTCCCAAATATTTATTTTGATGATTTTATGCAAATTTTTTCTACTTTTTTCTGAATTCTTTGTAAAAATTTAGTTTTTAGTAAATAAAATTAGATGCAAATTTCTTTAAGTTTTAATCCTAATTTTTATATTTTTTTATGGAAAATTCTTTCCAATATTTATTCATTTTTTAATTAATTTCTGTCTGTACTTAAATTTTAATTAATTATTTAATGTTAGATTTGAGTAGATAGAAAATTAGTAAATAATTAATAATTAAATCATTGAGTTCGCCTATTTTAAATTTAAGATAATTCTCTATTTAAAATTAAGTTTGATGGAAAGCTTATTATCTTTCATTTAAGCCCATATCAACTCCAATTTATGGTTTAAATAATTTTAATGTATTTTTAACAAGTTAGCAAAGTAGGCAAAATTTTGATGCTATTGGAAGTTTTAAGAAAATTCTGATTATTTTACGAGAACAATCCTGTGAATATTGAATGATTCCCCATTCCCATCTCTAAATTTCCTCTAAAAATTTCGTTCAAAAGTGTTAGTTGCTATTAGATTTCCCAAATCAAAAATACCAAACATCTCAAACCGAAATAATTGGGTCGTCAATTTTACTGTCTAGTCGAGAAAATAATAAATTAATAATATACCTAATCGATAATAAATGTCCTATTTCTTATTTCTATAATTGTCTAGACGAGTTTTTACCTTTTTTCCCATTCTTTAATACCTTTAATTTGGCATACCATTGAAGGAAATCCAATGAGCCGTTTTTGAGTTTTAAAATGCTTCCAAGGTCAGGAAAGCAGAAATTGTAGCCCACTAAATGAAGTTAAGATCAGGGTTTCTTTTTTTATTCTAGATAAATCCTGTATTAAAATCCTGTATTATTTATTAAAATCGGAAGAGTCCTGTGGAGAGAAATTACACAGTTTGATCGGTTTAAATAATGTCTGGTGTTTATGCAGTTTTCGCAATTGTTTTAATTTAGTAATTCAAAAATTGGGCTAATCAAAATTAACTTCTAAAATATTTCCCAACTTCTCGAACTATTATGGAATTTCTAATTTTCATGATCCGATTTTCCATAAATCAAACAGTATCGATTGAATTTCATATTTACAGAAAATACAGAATTTGGTTTGGGGCATCTGTATTTGATTGCGAATGGACTTGGAGGTGATGAGAAGGCAGCTCCCTTGAACCGGGAACCACATTTGAAGATATTCATTTTGAACATATATTCGATAGATGATACCTTGAGATTTTTAATTTAATTAATTTTAACTAAAAATTAGTAAATTCGTCGGTTCGATTGCTCCAAGTTATCCTATTGATTAATAAAATATAGACATTATATGCTAAATATCAGTAAACCTAAGGTATTAATATTTTATGGCTAAAATTCTGAGGCTAATAGATTAAGAATAGAGTAACGTTTTATGGGTGATAATAATTGGTATACCATTTTCCCTATTTTTTATATAAAACTGAGTAACTATTTGATAAGTTTAATAAGTAACTATGTAATTTCGTTTTAAATATTTAATTATATTTAATCATTAATTTGCTTGTGTTTAGAATAACATTTATTATTATTATTATTAATTTTTTTATTTTGGAAATTTATCAGCTCAAATTTAGGATTATATAATACTTCACAATTATTGTTACCTTTTCAGTTATAAGTTATAAGTTTATAAGTTAAATGTTACCTAATATTAATTTGAATTAAGCCAATCTGTCTAAAATTTAAATTTTCTGTCTAAAATTAAATGTTTAAATTAACTGTCTAAGGTGTAAATTTAGAAAACGAATTAGATTGTAAAAAACAACTTTTCAAAAAATAGCCACCCTGATTTTTTATTCATGTGTATACCGGAAAAACGGTTACTTACCAGGAAAACGCTTATAAAATGCCGGAAAATTTAAAATTTGAAAATTTTGAAATGAATTCAAAAATGGAATGACTTGGGTAATCTGTGAATACTATAAGATCTAGGAGTCTCCTCATATCACGTATTTTTAAAATTCGCTCAAAAATTTAATTGATAGCATAAATTCGATAGATTTCTTATCAAAAATTCAGTAACAATTTCTAAGGACATTTTTTTTCAATCTAATGATGGGAAATTATTTTTACGTATTTAACGAAGAGATCTTGCTAAGAAATTCTTTTTAAAAATTACATTTTCGGATTTTTTTTTTTTTTTTGGTTTCAACCTCTGATTTTATAGAATTTTCCTGACAGTCTCTCGAAAGACTTAAATTTCCGAAAAATTTTCTTACGGAATTGGGAAATTTGAAGATACAAAATTAAACCTAAGGGTAAAGAAATTAGTAAAACAAAGTAAATAGTAAATAGTAAAGAAATTGTAAAACAAAGTTTTTCAAAAAAAATTAACCTGTTGATTTTGTGGGGTACACCATAAAAACAGTAGATGTCCAAGAATATCAAAAAAATTTTCCTAACCTCATACGTATACCTGACTGAGATATATTTTTAATGCAAAACCTAGTAGTCGATAAGAAATCGATCTTTTGCAATCAACAAATTTTCCGTAAAAGTCAAATTTTCTGAATTTAGCGAAATTTTCAAATTTCCTGAATTTCGTGAAATATTAAAATTTTCTAATATTTTTTGATTGATATACAATTTTCCGATTTTTATAAAACATTAAAAATTTCATAAGAATTAAATTAAATTTTCAGAAAATTAATAAATTATTACGAAAGTTTTACAACATAGATTTGAAATATTTGGTTTATTTCGAATTTTCATAAAATCATCCGATTTTCTAAGAGTTCTAAATTTCCATTGAATTTTTTGATTTCTAAAAGATTTTTAGATTTTCATCAAAATTCCATGGCATTCAAGTTGATATTTTCTTAAGTTATGAAATGTTCCAATTTTAATCCACCTTTCTAAACAATTTTTAATTAAATTTTCTAATTTCCTTCAGGATTCTGTACTTTTCTTTAGAATTATAAATTCATATTTTTCCTTTAAGAAAAATTCCATAATTAATTAGGCAATTCAGTAAGGTGTATTTAATTTCCCATTAAATTTCGAATTTGTAGATTTTGTCTAGCAGTTTTGCTGAAAATTTCAGTTTCTGTGAAATTTTGTTACAGAATCGGAAAATCTGATTATGTGAAATGAAACCTAAGGGTACAGTAAGGAAACTGTGAAACAATATTTTTCAGGAAATCAACCCCCTGATTTTATAAGCGTCGATGGGTCGAACAGGAAGGTCGTAATGATTATTTTTGTTTGCTTTGGCTTTTGGCTGGAAATTTATTAGTCGATGTTGAATAATAATATTTGGAATCGTTTTACTCGCGTTTAATAACCAGAGTTTGCCATTTCGTAAATTAACAGAAAACGACCTCTAAAAGAATATCAGATTTGAATCCGAATTCAATTACGGTAATCATTCAATGGCTTACACCACTATCCCTCCAACCAAGTCATATAATCATTAACATAAAATAACGATAATGTATAGGTGTAAACGTAAAGGTAAGGCGGTAAGAAAAAATGTAAGGTATACTCGTATACATAAACTTATAACTATTTTTCATAAAGGCGGTCACGAAAGAATTTTTTTCCACAACTCCGCTGAAACTGTCTTAAATTTTTGACAAGGGGGCAAGGAGATGGTTTCGGTAAGGTAAGGTATATAAATATAAATTGGTTTTCCATAAATAAATATGGTTTTAAAACCATGGTTGTGCATTTCGTATACAAATTATTTATATATCGAACCGGTTTCTTATATATGTTTTCCATTTTTTTTTAACTTGACTTTGCTGGATTATAATATTCTTAATAAACCTACTAGTGCAAATACAGGTGATCATATATACGCAACAACGTATATAAGTCAAAGAAAAAATCGAACCGATTTGAATTGAATCTAATCTTTAAGTGTTTGATTTTAAACCTAAAGAATTGAAACAGTCAATTTATGATCGGAAAATATTTCCGGGGTTCAGTTCTGACTAACTGTATAATTCATAAATTTAATAAGGTTCAGTCGAACGCTCTACCCCCCCCCCTCCCCTGCTACCTTCCCCTTTCTCTCTCTACAGTCTGAAACTCTTATTTAAAAAAAAAAAGATACAATGAGATCGTGTAAGGTTGTTAACTGGGCATGTGTAGTGTAATACAATTGGTACGTGTACTTATGTTTTGAATGAATTTTAATAATCGGTTTTTAAACATAAGCTTATATGCTTATATATCCCAACCCAAACCCACCTACCTAGGGTATCAAAGAGACTAACTTTGCTAGAAAAATTTCGATACTATATTTCCAAATTAAATGAAAGCATTGATAATATCGATTACTGGTCCAAAGTTTAAATTCGATTCCGAAACATATGGATGATATGTTAATAATTGGAAAACTATCTTTAAGATTATGTCTCATTATATCTTTAAATGGATTCAATATGGAAATTTATATTTTATTATAATAAATTATTTACAATAAGTTAGGGATTATAGGTGTTTAGCAAATATGATATAAATTGCTGACAATACGATATTTTTGGTATTTCTTTATATAAAATATTCAAGGATATTGATCGTGTTTTGTAAAATATATATATTTATTTATTTATTTATTTAAGAAAAATAAAAAAAGATATTGTTCCACAACTATCTAGTTGAATGGAATTTTAAAAGAACGACTTCTTATAGTCCAAAATAAAAATATAATCTCTTACTTGTAGACAGAAAAAAACGCCGGTTAAAATAGGCTAATAAAATAGATGATTAATATTGGATGATGTTACATTAAAGTGATCTTTTTTAATAGGATATGAAAGGATCTAATCTTTTTCTTGGAATCGGAATTTCTACCTGTTAAAATATCCTTTAAACAGGTATCAAAGGTTCTCTGTTTTATAGAAGGATCGACTATGACATTAGGCATCCAAAATACAAGTATTTCATTCAAAATAGGCGTAGAGAAAAATTTATCATAAATGTAAGTAATATGCCAGAATCTTAGCAAATACTTAGTAAATACCAGCAGCGTGCAGTCGATATTTCTATAAGGTGTGCAAAGTTTTATGTTTTAATTTTCAGAATTTCATCAATTTTATGTTCGTAATTCAAAGCTTTCTTTGACCTTTTATATTTTTCGAAAGCATTTGCAGAAAAATTTTAGACTAGATTACAATTTAATTATTCCGATGAAATACGGATATCAAAATAAATCAAATTAAATTGTAATTAAAAGCTTTCGATGAGCTTTGGGGACTTAAATAGAGTTTTGTTTGACGAAATATGAAATTTCGGGACTGTAAAATTATTTGGATAGCAAATAGGTTTCCATGGCCATGAAATTATTTTCCAAACTTAAAGCTCGATTAAACTTTTTTATTTTGGAAAAGCTTTTGTAGGAAAATTTTATATTTGACAGGAAGTAAATTAATCGGATAGATAAAAATAACTTTAAAATAAATATTGTATAAAAAAAACTTTTATTAAAAGCTTTTGGATGAGCTTTGGGAACTTTATTTGAATTTTCCTTGAGAGAATTATTCGAATAAATCAGTGAAATTATTTGGATAACAAATATAGTTTCAATGCCTTTAAAATTATTTTCCAAACTTATAGCACTATTCGAGCTTTTAAATTTTTCAAAAGCTTTTGTAGAAAAATTATAGATTTGATTAGAATTAAATTAATCGGATAAAAATGTATCCTTAAAATAAATATAAAGAAATTTTAATTTATCAAAATTAAATTTTGGAAATTACCTATCAAAATTCTCTATTCATTTTTAGAATGAATTAATTTTTTTTAAATATCCTATCGAATTACGGAATATCCTGAATGTCCGCCCAACAACCAAATTTCCATTCCACATTTATTTATATCCGATTCCAGATATAAATAATTTTTCAGTCAGCAAATTGTACTGAAAATCTCAAATATTCACGGGTTAACTGGGTAATAATCCGGAAAATTCTTGAAATAAACAGAAAATTTGATAAAATTTGAAAATAAAAGAAAAACTGGGTCAAATTTTCTTCAAAAAAATTAGGAGCAATTAGGAGGAAATTAGGAGCAAATCGTTGATTTTCTAAAAATATCCTTATTATCCAGCCAATACTCTACAAGTAATTGAATTTCCTAAAATTCGAGTTTCTGAATTAAGTTTAAAAATACAAGTTGTTGGGCAACCACATAAGGATTTTACGTCATTAGCTGTAATAAGTCATCCCCTAAATGGATCATAATTAAAATTTTTAAATTTTAAATTTTCCAGAAATTTATAGACATTTTCTTGAAAATTTGCAATTTAATAGCTACGTCCGGCATAAACATCCATCAAAATTCGGAATTTTTCCAAAATTTTGAGAAATTAATATTTTCATTATTCATTGCTTTTTGTATAAAATATTAAATGAGTGAAATGAAATTATCCAACCGGCAATTGATTCCCTATAGCGCCAAGTGATCCAATAATTGATGGGAAAATTAAATTTTTCAGATCTTTTAATTTCCTATCAATTTCTCTGAAATTTTTCAGCAAATTATATGAATTTTTTAGAATAATATAAATAAGAACCGTAAGAAAGCTTCCAACAATCGTTAGAAGCCAAAAGAGCCATATGAGTTTAATTAGCTAACTGCCGAAATTCAATATTAAATCCCATATCTAATTAAAGAATGTCTATTTTGAAATAATCGATTTTTAACAACAATCATCGTCCTATTTTTAAGACCATTTTTCAAAAGGGAATCTGAAAACTTGAAATTTTGGCACAGACGTACCTAAACCTAGAATGATAGATAATTATTAATTAGACATAGCAAGGCACAGATATTTCTGAAGGATCCACGATTTGGAGTAATTAACGAATTAATTTTATATGTTGAGTTATTTTAATGAGCCCCAGTATCAATTTTGGGTCGATGATCTCATCTTAATGCTTCGTCGATACATTTCGGGTTAAATATATCCTATCTCCCTCTCAGAACGAATTCGGGGATAATATAACACATTTTGAGTTTTACACCACAAGGATATAGCAACATTTGTTTTTAGCTCTTGAATAAGGAGGAGGAGGAGTCCAGGGACATACCGATGTAAGTCAGGGACATAGCATAATACCCACAATTTTTTTTCCTATAATATTTTAATGAATTTTGTGAGATTTGTCTGATTTTGCTCAACATTTCTCACCTTTACGATTCTTTCTCCACTTTATTTTTTTAACTTGTCATTTCTCGACTATTTCTAGACGTTTTAGAATTTTTCAATTATTCGAGGTAATTTAAAAACATTTCCGACTCTCCAACAAATTTCTCCGGACATGTCCACCTATTTCCCGTTTTTCTCAACATTTCCCGCTTCTTCCCGAAATTTGTCAGATTATTCAGTCCTTTCCGATCGAGAATTTCAGGTCCGATTAAATTTTTTTGCCTTTTTTGCAATCAATTTAATCGATTCCCATTGCAACTTGATATCAAAAGTCTATATTTAAATGAATAATATTTAAGAAGCGCTGAATAAATTTTAAAATCTGTAGAGAAGCTTTAAGTCATTTCATTACAAAGATACGAAAAATGATAAAATAAAAGCTCTGTGTAAACTTGCGAGCGCACGAGCGCAGCGAAAGCTTTTAGTTTTGAATCCAATTTTACACGTTTTAAAATCTAATTTTAATTCAAATAATTAAATTTCAATTATACCTGAATT
>JANTOP010005450.1:0-34121 GCA_027564815.1 Symmerus nobilis
CTTTCATTCATATAAAATGTAATTTTAATTTAAAAATTGAAGTAAATAAATTCAATTAATTTAAAAAAGGAATAGATAAATTTAAAAACGAAATGCCAGAAATCAATAAATTCAACATAATTTAATCGATAATAATTAAACTCATTTTATAACATAATTAAATTTATTTAATTTATCATTTCATTCCTATTTTATACTTTTGTCGAAATAAAAATTTAATTAATTAATTATTTTAAAAAAATGGAGGATTTCAATGTAGAATATAAAATTATACAATAAATTAATTAAAGCATAAAACCTTTTGAAATATTTCTTTACGAATTTTGTTATTAATTAATTAAATAATTGCGGGAAAAGCCTTTCCTGTATATTAAATAACAAAATATACTTAAGAAAACTTAAATAAATTCTAAATCCAAGTTATTTATTAATTTTATAATCTTTGAAATATATCCTTTTATTATTATATACACATAAAATTAATTCTTTAATTTCAACATTTATTTCATTAAAAAAAACATTTAAATTTCTTAATTTTTGATTTAAATTAAATAAATTATCTTAATTTTAATATTTATTGGCTGTTTGTTTTAAGCTTTTAAATGGGTGTGTAAATATTTAATAATTTGTTAGGGAGCAGGATGAAATATTTGGGAGTTGCTATTTCAGAAGAGTTCTTATTGTCTTATAATTTTACGAGACATATTTTTCGGAGATGCGAATATCCTTAAAATATATCCTTTAAAGGAAACTATTTATATATTCGATATTTAAAATCAGGGATAATTTATTTATAGCTAGGGACTACTACACTACTTACAATGCTCTACAATGCTACTACAAAATCTCTAAAGGCTCCAAACAACCTTCTATATTTATTTCAACCTCCTATATGACTTCTGGGATTAGTTAACATTGTTTTAATTATGTTAATTATTACATATAAACAATTGCTTAGTTTGCGAAGATTCTAAGAAATTATGAAGCTCCTTTGGAGCTACTAATATCTCGAAATTAGGATATGTTCATACAACTTATCACCAACAAATTCTGTTCGCAATCCGGTGGTTATATGGGGCCTCAAAATGGTGTTAAAATGAATTTCAAATTTTTAATGAATAATTTTAATTTTGTATACTAATTGCATATATTTCTTAATTCCATATTTCCATTTACTAATTTAAAAGATTAACTTTCAGGTAAAATTTCAGAAAAAGTGGGAATCTAAATTTTTGCAAATTAACTTATTTCAAACTGAATCTATTAAAATTTATTTTTTTTCGTCGTTAAATATCAGAAAGGTCTAATTTGCTAATTTTAAGCAATTTTATAACAAAATATCTACCTCCTTGATCTCTCTTAAATTTTCGGATCGGATTTTTAGATAAAAATCTACATATAAATTTAATTTAATTTGAGCGACGACTTCGCATTTTTGCGAATCATTGGAAATGTTATTCAAAAATTCTAGAAAATCGATAAATTACTTCGGGATTATCAAAAGATCTTTTCTTAATATATCGATGATTTTAAGTAGAGTACAGATTAGACCTTTCTGTCCTGATTCGGTATTTATTAATATTATACTTCTAGCTATTCTTAATATTATTTCCCTATTTACAGTTGTAACCTCTATTACTCACCACATTTAATTAATGGTATCAATTTTTAATGGTGAAATCCAAAATATTCTGAATCACCAAAAATCTGAGAAATTATTAATTAAAAATCCCCAGAAAAACCTACGGATTATTATTCGAAAGTTTTATGACTTTCGTATGGAATTTGGATCAATCTATAATTGGATTAATAATGATTAAATATTATAATTAGATGGAATATATTTAATACCAGAATGTAAATATAAAATATCACCGATTGGAAAATAGTAGAAGAATATAAAAGAATATAAACTAAATAATAAATAATCTAGATTACGAGTATAAATCAAATAACCGAATTATCTTTTATTGTCTTAACATACGGAAATTTTTGTTAAATCATTCACCACAGATCTTAAAGTAATTTTCTCTCATTTAATTGCAAATATTCCGGTTGATATGATGTAACGTTATATTGACATTATTTTTATATGATTTAAGCTAATAGCCCCACTTAAATGTAAACGTTTTTATTTGCATAAATTGTTGATTTTCTTGCTATTTTAGATACCGATTTGGTATGAAAATTTGTTTTATTTGGTTTTGTATTCAAAATAATAAATAAATAGAATTAATAGCGATGAGAGATATCAGTCTAGGTACTAGAATTCTACATAATTATTTTTAAATTATTATTTGTCCAATGTTTTGCGAATATTTATAGGAAATTTCCAAAAAACGTTATATCATAATTGCATGATGATGCTATTCTTTCCGCATGGACAAATCTACCTTATTAACCTGCATTTCTCTATTTGATTTCGATTGCTGTATTGAATGAACAATATTTTTTTTAAATAAAGTAATACATAAAATAAATACAGATTAAACTCATTTTATTAAAATTACTTCAATTTTATTATTCGAATTTATTTATCAATCTCCGAATCAATCGAATCGGTTAGATAGGTTTTACCTGTATCTATACAAATAATTTTTATTTCCGAGTAAATAGGTAACATGATTGTTTGTGATTATTTATTATTATTTAGCGAATATTGTATGTATATTTGTGAAAATATATATGAGATGAAGATGATAGAAAAAACTGTTAAATTAAACGATTCAAACAATATGTTACATAGTTACCATGGTTTATTAACTTATTATTTATTCCATTATTCTTTGATATATATACAGTCTCTTCAATATGAGAATGTCTATTCTATTAGATTAGGAAGACATTTCTTTTGGGCATTTCTTAGAAAGTTGCTCCCATCCCAACCACGTTCCTGACCGATACCCATAAAGTTCCAAATTTATTCAAATTCAATTCCATTTTTTTATAATTATTTAAGAAAAATTGCTAATCCAATTAAAGATAATAAATAATTTGAAGAGACTGGTACAAATATCTATTAATCTGAATTTATTATTTTATTATAACAACAAAATCGAGATAATTTCTCCAGAAATCGAAATAAATCAATAAGATGACAAAATATCTTTAATAAAAATAATTTAAATGATTCAATTGCTTCCTAAAAACATTAAATAAAATCCCCCTATTATATACTGAATTAATGAAATAAATTAGATTAATAAAATTTTATCAGTTTACTCTTAATCTAGGTTCAAAAGAAATTATTTGAGCAATTGCACGTAGCCCACCTCAATGAGAATTATTTGAATTTAACGACCAACCATTAATATTTCAATTGTAAAACACCTTATTCGAGAAAACGTTTTAAATAAATAATATTTAAGATAAGAATATAAAATTAATGTAAATTTAAATGAAATAATATAAATTAAATATATAATAAGGAACTTTGATTTTTTGAAAATAATATGGTTAAAGAATACCTACAAGTCTTGCTAAATTTTGACCATAATTAATGATCAAAATTATTTTAATTAAATTTATATAAATTTACTTATTATTATAACATTTTTATTTTATAACTTAATTACATGTATCTTAAAAATTACAGATTTAAAATGTTTATATAAATATTTATATAAATTCAATTAATTTCTTAAAATGATTTAATTGAAAATAAAAAAAATTTAATTTTTCAAAAATCAACGATTTGTTAGAAATTTTAATTTCATGCCAGGCCTCTCCTTACAAATATGGAAGTTTCCCAAAAATTTTCTTCTCGACGGGGAAAATGTAATGAAGCAGAATTGTTCCCAATTAAATAATGTTACAAATTAGTTTTTCCAAATTTAAAATAAATTAATCCCTGAATTTTGGTGGTGTTATTTTAATTGTTAAAATTTAAATATTCATTTTTCGATCCAATCAAATTTATTAGAACCGAATTCCTAGATGTAGACCTTTAATTGTAGATCTCAGCTTCTAAACTAGATAAATAGAAGAGATTTTTGGTCAAAGCTAGATTTTACAAGATTTTCACCGTTTACTGACTTTTAATTTTATTTCGCTTATACATACATATCTGGAGATCTACTTCCAGAAATCACTTCTTCTGAACGAAATATTGATCACGGTGGTAAGATCTATCATTTAAGATCGTTTTGGAGCGATTCAGAATCAATTATTTAATTTTCATATAAGAAATTGTGAGAAATTCTTATTAGCGATTTGTAGAGGAATTTTAAAAATAAAACTTGTGACGACCCCTAACAATTTTTATAACATTCGATCCGTAAAATCATTCTTGATGAATCCCTTTGAAATTTTGAAATTTTATTTCTCTCGAAATATTGAAAATGTCCCCCCCCCCCTCCATAGTAAACATTTTTCTTACTTATCTCCTTATTACCCCTTTCAAACCCTAATAAAGTCTGAAAGGTCGATTTTTCCACGAATACTACTAAATAAAATATTTTCCAAATTTATTTATTACCAAAACGTTATCATTAGATTTTCTGGGATCCAAACAAAATTTTCCCTGACATGGAGTTTTCCGTGAGATTGTTTCAGATTTTCGAAAAAAATGTATATTTTCACGTACATTTTTTTCATGGGATCTTTATATTTGCCTGGATTTGCGATTTTTTTTTTAAGTTTTTTCTGCAGTTAATTTGGTTGGTCTCCAAGGGTTTTCGAATATTAAAGTTATTTTTTAAAATAAAACACATAAGATAGGTATATTTGTATTAATTACTAAATTGTAATTTTCATTTATAGTTACGTGCGATTTGGAAGAAATACGAAATTATACAAACATTTTCTGTTAGACTCGGAAAATCTAATTACGCAGAATTGTTCCTAAATTAATTATGGACAAATTAATTTCATAAAATTGAAAACAAAATAACCCCTGAATTTTGGTGAAAAAGTTGATATGTCGAAAATTTCACAAAACCCTACTAAAATTTAACAAAAAATGTCAAATTTTCTAAATTTCAGTTATGATTCATTTAAGGGATGGTTTAGTATAGCTAATGATATAAACCTTAAAAGAATATTTTAATAACTAATAATATTTTTAAACGGACGTTTTTATAAAAATCATGGAATTGCTTGGGATTCTAATTTCTGAATTGCTGGAATTGCTTGGGATTCTGGTACCAATCTCAAAAAATAATGAGTTTTCCAAAAATTTTTTATTGAACGGGGAAAATACAGGAGAAATGTTGTTAAATAAATAAAGAAGAAATCAATTTATCGAAATTTAAAAAAAATCATCCCCGAATTTTAGTGGAGCTTAAAGTGGGACGTAATTAATAAATCGTAAATATCCAAAATAAAGGTCATAGTTTCCCCAAAATTTAAAATTTTCAAAGTTAGGATTTATTTTGGGGATAACATACTAGAATTAAGGATGTATAAACTTTAAGAGATCATCTACCAAGTTTTATTTTAAAAATGACTTCAAAGATCTAACTTTAAATAATCTAATAACTGCGGGAATTTTTATATTTTCTTATAATATTGTTCGGGTCCGAAATATATTGAATTTTTCAATCATTTTCTTTGGGGTGGGAATAATGTAAGTACAAAGAATTTTTCTCAAATAAATAATGAACAAAGTGTTTTCTCAAAATTTAAAAAAAATCATCCCCCGAATTTTGGCGGAGGTTATAGTCGGGCGTATAGTTATAAATCCCGAATTTTGAAAATAAAAATTTATAATTTTCTGGCACAATTTAAATGTTCAAATTTGAGATAGAATTCGTTTAGAGAATGGCTAAATACAGCCAATGATATAAATATCTTAAGGGGTTACCTAATAAATTATATTTTTAAAATGACGCCAACCATTGAGCTTCCAGAATTTCTAATTTTTTGGGACGTACTGTAGAAATATGAATTTTCCAAAGATTCTCTTTGGAATGTGGAAAATATGAATTGTTTCCAGGAAAATAATGAAGAAATTGATTTTTCCAAATTTTAAGAAAATCATCCTCCGAATTTTGGCACGGGTTAAGGTGTGACATAATTATGAAATTGTAAATTCCCAATGAATATTTCCAAAATTTCCTTGTAAATATTAGATTTCAAAATAGCCATCAGGATTACTAATGATAATGACAGAAAACCTTAAGGATGTTATCGCAAGATGCAAGGACATCTGAGTAACATAAAACATAGCATAACACTACAAATGAGAGCTGCTCACTACTCAATTGTAGAATATATTTAGTATACAACCTGCCCTAGTAATCTAACTAGGACAGGCTACAGGACCTAATTTTTTTTGGTAAAATTCCTTGCATGTCCTGCAGAATATTGTAGCTATTCTGCGCTATCAGGTCACTTTTATTCGACCTACGCCAATATTTTAGAAATAAATATTAGGACGTAAGTCAGTCGAAATAACGCTATTAAAAGGAATGGGTCGGATTAATAATAAAACATTTTCGTAATTTAATATATTTTTCATTATTATCCATAATTATAAAATATTGTAACATTTAAGAATTTAATTACTCTCCTCAATCTGATGTTCAAGAAAAAATCCCAGAACATCTTCCAAAAATTCCGGGGATTGCCTATACCCGGCACATGGAACAGAGTGTATTTAAATTAATAATAAATGTTACTCGAACTCAAACTTAACAATATCATTTATAAAAGTATATTAATGACTTATTTAATTGACATTAATATTTTAATAAATATAAACTAGTCTAATATACTTTATATTTAATTATATATTAAAATAATAATCAAATTAAAATCACGTTTATTTCAATAGTAAACTGACAATTAAATATTACTGAACAGGAATAAAATGAAAAAAAAATGTTTTCTTAAAAAAGAAGTTAAATTGAATGATGTGGCGTTTAACTTAAATGACTTTAGCTGTTGGTTGAAATACTAACTGTTAGTTGTAATAAAGTTATTTTATTTCAATCAATTTACTTCGGTTTAGTTGAATTAATAATTAGGAATCATTTATGTTAAACGTCAAAAGTATTTAACTATATTAAATGTCTTAAGTAATTCCTCTCAACGATAAAATTTCAGATATTTAAGTCGTTACTTCTATTGGTTGTTCTATAGAATTTTAATATGGAAATGAGCACATTAGCGTCGAAGAGAATGCGCGAACGAGAAGAGCGACGGTATTCAGTTCCGCACGGACCGAATACACCACTGCCACCAGCTGCATCTGAGGATTTACATGCCTGGTCAATTTACAGGTTCGAGTAATAAATCGAATTTGAAATAAATATGATTTTTAATCGCTCATTTCTTGCAGACAAAATCTTAATTCAGACTTTACAGATTCTGCGCTAGGATCATCCGATAAATCACCGTTGCCATATGGAAATTTCCAATTAAGAGACACAACCGTACAATCGATATTAAATCATCCGAGATATGGACCAAAGTATGGACTATCCTCTTATTAATAATTTGATTAAATTTCGGACCGTTTCACCCTTTTACAGATCGCCTCTCGGATCAAACATGTACACCTACTTAAAATTCGGGTTACCCCGAGTATTCCCTCCGAACGGTTCGCAACGATCAACGCATCGTGCCAACCATTACGGTCAAGGTCGCGGTCACATAAACCGTGGGTATCGTGACAGTTCGGTTCCGGGGCCCGGTTCATCCGGTTACGATAGTAGCGACAATGAAACGACACGTGACCGGTTGCCACAAAATTTACGAAAATTTCGTAGCGAATCGGATTTTCGTGCCATCGGTGGTATAACAGCCGCACCACCGCCACGTCCTTCACCACACGCCGGTCATCGTCATGGACACGGTCACGGTAATATACCGTTGGCGGCGTTACGACAAGCGAACAGTAGGGCAAGTATAGCAGGAACAAATATAAATCATACGAGTTATATGCCAAATGGGAAGCATTATGGGAATCGATCGCACAGCGAAGCGGATCTTTTGGGCGGTCATGATGTGGTCGGTACCGGTTATGATTTCGATCGAACAAATAAAGGGACGAGACCACGATCGGAATTGTACGTATCATCGCGTCGCCTGTCTTCTTTAGGTTTAGTATACCCAAACATTCAAGTACACTGTTTGGATATGTTACCGGGTTTGCGGGGCATATCCCTGCAAGCAAAGGCTGGAGATTTATTTGCCATAATGGCTACATCACAAAAAGAGGGTACCGCTCTAGTTGAAACATTGGCCGGGATACAGGATCGTATTGCTGGTGAAATATTAATTAATGGGCAGCATATAACGCGACGGGGACTTCGGAAAATTTGTAGCTACGTACCGGCACCTGATAATAGCCCATTGGATCCCCGTATGAGCGTACAGAGTACGATTAATTTTCGGGCGGCGTTGTGCGGGCCGATGGATAGGAGTGACATGAAGGAGCGGGTATGATAGACTCTGATTCCTTACAGACAAACGATTTAAATTTTTTCTTCTAGATAAACGTACTAATTGAAGATCTGGGACTGACGGCCGTTCGAACGACCAATGTTTCGCGATTAACCCATTCGGAAAAACAACGGTTAAGCGTTGCGTGCCAACTACTGACACAAGCAACCATTTTAATATTAGATCAAGCGACCGCAAACATGGATATTTTCGATACATTTTTTCTAGTCGAATATTTACGGCAGTGGTGCAGTGGCGGTCGAATCGTTATAATGACCTTACAGCCGCCCACTTTTGAAATTCTATCGATGTGTACGAGTGTACTGCTACTATCTGGTGGACGTTCGATATTTTCTGGGAGCCGGTCTGATTTACCACGACACATGGGACTGTTAGGTTACCCTTGTCCACCTTTTAAAAATCCAGCAGATTATTACTGTAAGTTTTCTGGTTTCAAGGGATCTTAAGACTTCCAGACCTGATGATTTTAATCTTTCAGTGGATCTGGTTACATTAGACGATCTATCGGCAGCCGCAATGTTAGAATCGTCAGCTCGAATTGAATCCCTAGCCAATGCATGGGATCAGGCGAACACTGAACCACCGATAGCTGCACCAGCCGTTCCACTGCCAGCATTCACAAGGCGGGCATCATTTTTTGGTCAGTCAAATGCGTTAATGAAACGTTTCATTGTGTACAAACAGCCAGGGTCATTGTTGGCGTGGATCAGTAAGCTTATCGATGCTGCCGTTTTGTCATTATTTATCGGTTGCATCTTTTGGAATATTCCAATGACTGATCCTTTATTAAATTTAAACGATCGTTTGGGATATCATCACTGTATTATGGCCGTTGCATTCTGGCCAATTTTATTGGTGACCGTGCGAGAAATTCAGGAGGATAGGAAGTATGCTGAGAAGGATATGGCTGTTAATGCCTATGGACGATTTATCTATATTCTGATTCAAGTATTTTACTTTAGTTATATTAAATATTCTAGAAATGGAATTAAAATATAAAACTTGTCGTTTCTTAGAGTATTTTAGGTTTACTGCCAAGTTTATGCATTTGGTTGGCTTATCTCTTACCCGCTCACAGTATGGCCGGTCTCTATTCGTATAATGCGAATGGTGACACCGGGATTTACATATATATGGGTGAGTATATTCAATCCAACAGTCCTACGGTGTTCTTTCAATTTTGAACTCCATTTCCAGGCTACATGCTCTTCTATCTGATTGTAATACAAACGATTGTCCTATTTGCCAGCCATGTAATGCCATCAAAATCGGCCTCGTTACTATTCATTACAATCCTAACGCTAATTATTGTATCAGCGGGCGGATACGTTGTCCATCTATTAAACGTGCCACGGTATTGGAAGTGGATGGAATTGATATCGATTGAACGTTGGCTACTGCCCGTCCTCGTAGCGGATGAGTACAGTGCCGAAACGATAGCCAGTACTGTAAATCAACAGCTATGCCGGAAAACGCATGTGCAGCATCAAGAGATTATCGTCCAACATTGTCCAATACCGAATGGGACGTTGGTGTTAAGCGATTTCTTATTGCTGCCGAAAGATCATGTTCTCGATCCGGAACATAGCGAATGGGCAACCGTTATCGGATTGGGCGTGATGACCGTTATTTTATTTATTTTAACATGTTTCGTTTTTATATTGAATTTTAGAAAAATATTTATGAGTAATAGGAAAAATTAGTTAAGAATTAATTAATTAATGAATTAATTATCATTTAGAATAAGAGAATTGGTGCATTTTTTTATAAAACCATTAAAAGATTTCTTTATTAATTAATTTGTAACATTTAATGAAAGATAAATATATTTAATTTAATTCTTAAATAATTTAGATTGTAAGGATCCGTTTTAAGGCAATTAAATTTTATATTTACTAATTTTAATTTTAATTATTGTAATTTGATGATCAAGATATCGAAATGTATTATATTTTAATTATTGTAATATAGAATATTTTATTTTAATGAAAATTCTTAATTAAAATTGAACTAGAGCTGTCGAGTGGTTCCGAAGGGCGTGGCATATCCATGTTCTCAAATCAAAAATATATTAAAATATTATAATATTTCCATGACATAGTTAGGAAAAATCAAGATGAAATCTCCTAATTTTGAGATATCGATTTTGAATTAAAGAAGAACCTTCGAAGTATCGAAATAAAAAAGTAAATTAACAGGCTTCCGTTAGAAATATTTATCATTGGCTGAAGTTACTTCAATTTCCAATGCCATTTAATGTAGGAAAATTTCCCTATCTTCAAATTAGATGCTCCTAATTTTCAAATGTCTGTCTTGAATTAAAGAAGAACCTTCTAGGTATTGAAATAAAATATTAAATGAACAGGTTCTCCTGCGAGAAATATTTATTTATATCTGCTGAAATTACTACAATTTTCAATGCCGTCTTATATGATGAAAATTTCCTATCTTCATATTGGATGATCCTAATTTTCAGATTTCGATCTTGAATAAAAGAGAAACCTTTTAGGTATTGAAATAAAATATTAAATTAACAGGTTCCTTCGCGAGAAATATTTTTTTTTTCATTTTTAATTACTATAATTTCCAATGACATTTATTATATGTGAATTTAATTTAAATATTACATTATATTGTAATTAAATTTAACAAAAACTTTTAAAGAAAAGCAAAATGAAATGCATATGGATGGAATTCCACATCCCTTCAGAGGAAGTATGCCCAACTTATTGCCAATCATTCTTGGCTAATGTTAGGTATGCCTATGCAAAATTTCAGGCCCATAGGTGCATTTTTGAAAAATAGCCCAAAAAAAGACATCAGTGAATAAGTCCACAATTTTTCAAAAATCGGAAATTTCAAAAGTTGCTCTTTTATCAACTAAAATCATAGCTATGGCCCAGTTTTAATATTTAAAAATGATATTAGGCAATTAGGCAAACTTAGGTATGATGAGAATCTTTAAAGAAATCAATTCTAGATGGTGTACTCTTTACTTCATCTAATTTTCATTAATTTCTATCCATTGGCTCTGGAGTTATTCAATTGGGAATTTCATGATTCCAATGGAACCAACCGATTTTTTTTTAAATAAGTACTGACGGATGTACTCTTTACCTAATCTAACTTTCCGTAATTTCTGTTCATTGGTTCCGGAGATGCTCCATTAGGCATCGTGTGACTCTAGTATGGAACCAACCGATTTTTCTTACGAAATCTATACTGAGAGGTGTGGTCTTTTCATGAAAGTTAAGAAATATTCCTATTAAATCCAAGAAAAATATTAATAAAAATAAGAATTAGATATTGGGGTCAGCAGTCTGTCACAAAATTTAATTTACTGAACGACTACTAGTAAATTGACTATATTTCAAACAATATGATGTCCTGACCGACATTCATTAAGAATTCTTAAATAAATATAAGAACGAAATCAATAATTAATTAACCACTTAAACTACAATTTACGATCGATGATTATTAATGTTTAATTATCCTTTAAGGATCCTGTAGTTAAAATATACAAGAAGTTCATTTAGTAGTAAGACAGTTAAGACATCGGTAATACAACGGAAAAATAATGGTTCGCATAAGTGAGGATGATTTTGAAAGTTCCATAAACTATGCCCTGCTACGCAACGATATGGGTGTCATCTGGGAAACGTCGAAAGAAAAGAACATTAATTCGGGAATGGATCCAGACATTGTGCAACGGAATAAGGAGCGTATAATGCGAACCCATTTAGATTCATCAAATGGTGATACGGCTGAAATACACGATCAATTCTATCGAGATCATAAGTTGCTATTAATTCTATTCCAAGTGTTAGCCGTTATGCCAATAACACGATCGTCGCCCGGTAAGGTGACATTTAGTTGGCGGTCAACCGCAACACTGTATGCCATTTGTTTCTATTTTGTAATGACCGTTATTGTGTTAATTGTCGGCTGGGAACGGGTTAAAATGTTACAGACGACCACAAAATTTGACGATTATATTTATGGAATCATTTTCGTTATATTCTTGGTACCCCATTTTTGGATACCGTTTGTTGGATGGGGTGTCGCCAAACATGTTGCCGTTTATAAAACAATGTGGGGAACGTTTCAGGTATTTTTTTCGTAAGTCAGTATCTAAATTAATCGAACCATTTCAATTTATGTAGGTTCGCTTCTATCGGGTAACTGGAAAATCTTTACAATTTCCGAAATTAAGGATCTTAATTATAATCATATCGACCGGATGTTTGTTGTGTGCGGTCCTTTTTATCCTTTCCCTAAACGCATTATTAGAAGGTAAGCTAATTAATTTCAGGAAAATTTCTGTTGGAAGGTTTTTTTTTAAATATATTCCTCGTTTAAGGAGGTTGAAATTTTTAGAAATTTCCTTTTAATTACAGGAAAAAAATTATTTCTACATTAAGTATAATTTAATGATTTAATATAATTAATTTATTTAATTAATAAAAGGAAATTGAATTAATTTCCCGATTTCCTTCATTTGGGAACATTGAGAAGTTTTGGTGTTGCCAGTAACTACAATTCAAAAGAACGCATCGGTGATATTAGTTGAAATTTTCCAAATTCTAATATTTGGGGTAGTCAATGACTTTGCAATAATTTGATAAAATTCTGCGAAACGGATCGTACCGTTTTAGAATTTCTAATTTCAATGTCCCAAATCTCAATATTTTTTCTCCGACTTGGGAAATGGAACGATAGGTTTGGATTCAAATATTTTGCGAATGCATCGGTGAAATTAACTGAAATTTTGTAGATAATATTTCATGAAGTAGTAGTTGGGCTGGTATAAATTTGGTTCTTGTTGCTCACCGTTCTAGAATATCAAATTTAGATATCCCAAATCCCAATGTTTTTATTTCACTGAGGAAATGTAATAAATTGTTTAAGGAGATGTATTTTCCGAACGCATCGGTGAAATTAACTGAAATTTTGGGATTTTTATTTTCAAAAGTAGTAATTGAAATGGTATAATTTTCATGAAATTCTACGTAACGGATCTTAGGCTTTATCACTAAAGAAATTCAACTCAATCTTTCCTCTTCATAGACATCGAAGAATATGTATTTAATATATTTTTGTTAATAAAATCCAATAATTATTTAAACATTTAATATTAAAATTAATTAATTATTGGAAAAGGATTTTATCTCTGGCACACAATGGCCTACTATCACATTGTTACAATGATTAATATGAATTGTGCCTTATGGTACATCAATTGTCGAGCAATAAAAGAAGCATCGAGAAGCTTATCGACAAATTTTAAAGAGGTTAGTCTATCCTACCCCTTCTTCTATATAGTAACCCTAATAATATATCCCTATTTCTACTAAACATCATTCAGGATATTAAAGTCGAATGTAATGCGATGATCATTTCACAATATCGTTTTCTATGGCTCAACTTAAGCGAATTACTGCAAGCGTTGGGTAATGCTTACGCAAGAACTTATGCAACTTACTGTCTATTTATGTAATCTTAATCATTATCTTAAGATTAATTAAATATAATACAAAGATTTAATTGAACAGATTACTTAACATTACAATAACCATATATGGAGCTCTATCGGAGATTGTTGACCACGGTTTAGGATTTTCATTTAAAGAAGGTGGTCTGTTTGTGGATGCCGGTTACTGTGCCATTCTACTATTCATATTTTGTGATTGTTCGCATAAGGCAACTTTAGAAGTGGCTCAAGGAGTACAGGATACATTATTATCGATCGATTTGTTAAGTGTCGATTTACCGACTCAGAAAGAGGTTTTTCCGAAAATTATATAATTCTTAATTCTCATCCGAATAATCTCTTTTTTTAGATAGACTTATTCATACAGGCCATTGAAATGAATCCGGCTGTGGTGAGTCTAAAAGGATATGCGGATGTGAACAGGGAACTATTAACATCGGTTAGTATTTGTCTATATTATATCAAATCGATTTCTGGTATTCGATCTTATTTCTAGGGGATAACAACCATTGCCATCTACTTGATTGTTTTACTCCAGTTTAAATTATCACTGGTTTCTCAACAGCTACCAGCTGGGTTTAATACAGCATTGATTCATAGCGGAATTGCTAACTGATTTATCTTATCTTATATTATATATTATGTAATATTATGTTGATAATTAAATTAATAATTGTGTTTAATGGACGAAATTTATTTCTCAAAGTTTATAACCAAATTCTTCGATCCATTTCAATCCTTCGACAGTCCCTGCTATCGGTTTATACTCTAAGCCAATCCAATCGCTGTACCCTATACTTTCCAATTCCTTTAAAATGTATGAATAGTTAAGTTCACCCATGGAACTTGGTTCGTTTCGACTTGGAACTTGAGCGATCTACCAAAAAAATATTAAAATTAATTATTTCTTAATCCGATCGGGATATATATTGTAGATTTACCTGAATATGTCCAATATACTGTTGAAGCTCCTTAATCGTATTCGTAATATTTCCTTTAATGTGCTGTAAGTGATACAAGTCAATCATTAATTTTATGTTGTCGCTATTCACTTCCTTGAGCACATTGATGGCTACGAAAATAAGAGTTTTAAGAGCTCGCTCTGTATCACTCTCTGAAAATAATATTACCTCTATCATAATCATTTAAATAATACCCGGGAACGCCATACACACAGATCGGTTCAATAACTCCAGTTATATTTTCCGTAGCTAAAATACCAGCCGCATACTTAAGGTTCTGTATGTAGGTATCATGATGTGCCTGGGATGGTGATGAAACCTTTCCTGCCATTAAATGGATCCTAAAAAAATTATTTCAAAATAACTAGACCAAGAGAATAGTTCGGTGGACTACTTCTTGCATTTAAGTGCCTTGGCAAATTCGATGGTTCGATTTAGGGTCTCCTTGAATAGCGACTCTTTTTGGGGTATGGCTGTGCATCCAAACTCTGAACCTGGAACTGATATAAAATGATTATTAATCGTAGAAATTTTAAATTTCAATTATCTCTTACCAAGGCAGATATTAATTAGAGCGACATTGAGTCCGGTTTCCTTTTGTACGGCAACAGCTTGCTCAACGCTTATGTCAGCTGGAAAGCCATTTTCTACGGCTTTAAATCCAGCTTGGGCGGCCAATCGGAATCGATCTAGTATGGTTGTGGAATTTTCCGTGAATAAAAAGTTTAAGTTTGCGGAAAATTTTAAAGCCATTTGATATTTAAATTTCACGAATTTGAAGACTTAGAAAAATTTCTTATAAGATACACTTAATACTTTATCAGGTTTTTTTATTAATTTAACAACTTTATAAAATATAAAACAATTGTCCAGGTACTGATTACAATTCGATAAGAATTTTTAATACGAGATTAAACTTTCTCTATAGTTAATCTTTTTCTTATTGGACTAAGTATTACAGTAGCGTAACAAACACACGGATTTTTAGTAGCGTAACAGACGCAAAAACTTTCGGTTTTATTGAATTTTCCTGACAGTCTCCCAGAAAACTATCAGTTTCGGAAAATTTTATTAAGAAACCGAAAAATCTGATTATGCAAAATTAAATCTAAGGGTACAGTTAAGAAATTGTAGAACAAACTTTTTCATAATATTCACCCCTTGATTTTATAGGGATTGAATAAAAAAAACATGGGGAAAATGGGTTGGTTTTCATAAATATCGTTATAATTTTCCGGGAAATTTAATATTGTTATATTTCGAAGTGGATTCAAATAGAGGATAATTTGGATGATCTACCAACACCTTAAAGCCAGGGAAGAAAGAAAGAAGGAATATCTATGAAAAAAATTTTTCCCAAAAATTACTAATCCAATGACGCCAAAATATTTCTAAATTATTAAGAAAAAGATTTTGTTAAGAAAATTTCTTTGGACAAAAATCGACGAATATCGATTTTGTAGAATTTTCATCTCATCGGGACAGTCGCCCGAGAAAATGACAATTTACGAAAAATTCTTTTAAGAAAATCAGAAAATAGTATTAAGGACACTAGGGAGTACAGTTGGTTAATTTGAGAACAAACGTTTTAAAAAGTTAAACTTCTGATTTTATAAGTGTTAATAGAAGGGAACAATAGAAAAACGGCTTCATTTTAGGAAAATACTTGTAACTTTCGAGAAAATGTAAAATTCCAAAGTCGTGTAATGGAATGGATTCGAATAGGGGTGATCGATCAAGACTATAAGGTCAGTAGGTCCCTTTTCAATACATATTTCTTAAATCCCTTCGAAAATCAAATTTTAAGAAATTTAATAAAATCGATCGATTTTTATTCAGATTTTAATAAGAATTACTAGAGAACGCAACAGCACGTAGTTTTAAAGCTAATCTTGTCCAAGTTTAAACTACGCCAATGAATTCTTAAAAAATTGACATTTTAGCGTGAAGTAGCCTATTCAAGACATAATTTTGTATCAAAAGAATGGATTGTCAGTTTTGCATCAGCAAACCATTCGCATTCGATGTTTAACCAATTCAATTCAAAATTTATTTCAATTAATCAATTGATGGTAGAGTAATTGCAGTACTCAAAAATCTCAAGGAGTTTCTCAGGAATCGAAATTGAGTCCCTTCCTGTACTCTACTTTTCCACTGACATGATCAAACCCACTTGTACTATAAGCGTATGATACGTAGCATTTCTGTCAATGGTCATACGATCCGCTTAGGGGATGGTTTAATAGAGCTATTGACATAAATATCTTAAGCGGTTATTTTGCAATTTATATTTTTAAAATTATGTATTTTGCAATTTGCTTGTAATTTCCCGATTATTATTCGGATCATTCTGTATACAACCAGAATTTTCCAAAAATTTTCTTTGGGATATGGAAAAACTAATTACGCAGAATTGTTCCCAAATTAATAATAAAGAAATTAATTTCTCAAAATTTTGATAAAATAAACTCCCGAATTGTGGTGGCAGTTTTGGTTGAGAAAAATTATTAATATATTTGCAACATCTCCGGTTTGCTTGTAATCTTCATTGATTTTTGGGAATTTTCCAAAAATTTTCTTCGGGATAAGGAAAATCTAATTACGCAGAATTGTTCTCAAATTATTAATAAACAAACTAATTTCTCAAAATTCGCCGTTTTTGAAAAAAAAATTTATAATTTCATGGGAAATTTTAAATTTCAAAATTTCATTCCCGATTCATATAGAATAGAGGATGGCTTAATCAAGCCAATGACATAATTATCTTAAGGGGTTACGTAATAATTTATATTTTTCAAATTACATTAGAAATTGATTTATAAGAAATGAAAATAAATTTGCAAAAACTCCGGTTTTTGGACCGTTCTGTCCAAATATCGAATTTTCCAAAAATTTTCTTCGGAACGTGGAAAATCTAATTACGCAGAATTGTTCTCAAATGAATAACGAACGAACTAATTTTTTAAAAATTTTGAAATAATAAACTTCCGAATTTTGGTGAAGGTTTCCGGGAAACACAAAGAAGAAACAAAATCCATTCAGGTCATCTTAGCAAGAATTTGTTCACCATTTTATTTTTTATTTAAAGAATGGTATTTACTACAGGCCAAGTATTGACACAGAGCCCGGAATGGAAGTCTGTTTAACATGCCTAAAGGAAGCCTCAAAAATCCGGATTCTAAATACTTCTTCTTCGGGCCTTCTTGACTATCAGGGTATTTTTATAATATTCGTATAGTGACCATTTTCCCATCAATTTGATGTGGAATGAGATACGATGAATTTAGGGTCACATATCAAATCGGCTAAGTTGCTAGGACAACGTTGAAATTAGAAATTCAATAAAAAAGAGAAATCTAGAAATCAAATTACCGAAATTATTTGTCTATAAAAATTTCGGAGATTAAAAAAAATTATCAATCTTTATCCTGTTAAAATGTTTCATTTACAAGTAGCTACCAAACAGGATCTTAAGGAGGCTGCGATAATCGAACACCGTAGACGATATGAGGATCAACGTAAAGAAAGAATTTTTAATGCGAAGAAACGGATGATTGGGGTAAGTCATCTATAGACATACTTTCAATTTTCAAATCTACGATCTATTAAAACAGATCGATGTCCAAGCCATAGAAAATCAATTGGCCGAAAAACAGCAGCATCGCCAAGAAGAAGCTGAAACTGATCGGAGATTTACCGTAGAAGAAGCTCGAATTAACCAGATTGTCCAACTAAAAAATGATGAAAATAAACGGGTTAAATAATAAAGAGATTCATTACCAAAATAAAGTATAACCGGTATTTTTGCAGGACCGATTCCGGTTAGAAGCGGATTTAATTGAGTACCGAAAACGTTTCCAACGTAAAGAAGATGCCAGAGAATTCGATTTAAATGATCCAAATTACATAGTAAATAGTCTACCGACCCGAATCGATGATGACGATCCCCGACTAACCATATCCAGTGCCCAAAAATTCGATGGGGAAGATGTACAATGGGATACCAGAAAGAAGCTACAAACCGAACAAACGCGTAGCTGGTTACAGCAACAGATGCGGGAACGCGAACAAGCGAAACAAGATAAATTAACGGCTGATACGGCGTTACAAGCCGCCCTAAACGCTAGGGACCAACGTGCCCAACAATTGGACCAAGCCGAATCGGACACTCGTCATAAAATGCAACGATCGATCGCTGAATATAATCAATATTTAGCAGCGGAAGCGAAACGTAAACGTGAATTGGAGAAGGAACAGGATCAACAGGACGCTATGGCGGAAATATTTAATTGCCTGACTAGCGATATGTTAACCGAAAATAAAGAAATGGCTAAAAGCAATTTGGGGGATGGACGGAAAATTTCGGCGAATTACCGGGGTATGACTGATGAGGAAATCGCTCAAATCCATGAGGATCGATTGAATCAATGCGCCGAAAATGAGGTAATTTATTTAAAGAAAATATTCCCAAACCCGAATAACCC
Source organism: Symmerus nobilis (assembly GCA_027564815.1). Classification (NCBI taxonomy): domain Eukaryota; kingdom Metazoa; phylum Arthropoda; class Insecta; order Diptera; family Mycetophilidae; genus Symmerus; species Symmerus nobilis. The sequence goes on from JANTOP010005450.1 coordinate 19,350, forward strand.
GAATAACTGGTGGATTTGTTATATTTTAGAAGCGGAGGCTGGCAGTCGAAGACATGGATAATCAATGGGTAAAATTAGCGAATACTTTCGATAGGATGGCCGTGAAGCAACAACGAGAAATTGATCGGAGGACAAAAGCCTTGCAATTAGAGATTACGAACGTTAATAATGGATTGGCGGTAGAACAAAAGGCTCGGCACGGTGCCAGTTGCTCCAATCAGCCAACCGAAGAGTTTTATGCTAAATTTAATACAACTACCCGTTAAAAATCAGTGTCTAATTTATTGTAGATATTTAATCATTAAATAAAATTAAAAAATTTCACATATTTGGAAATTTGAGACATAGAATTTATTCTCCATGAAAATGCAGACCTCTCTCTCTCTCTGGTCGAGGGATAAATTACCGGAAAAAATATTTAATATTATTCCATAGAAATAGGACTTCAATAACGAGAAAAGATTGGGTTGAATTTCTTGAGTGGAAAAACCTAAGATACGTGCAGAATTTCGTTTAAATTTTTCCACTTCAATTACTATCCGATAATGTAATATTCAAAATTTCAGATAATCTCACCGATGCGTTCGCGAAATATATTACAAATCGTTCATCCATAAATAGAATTTGAGATTTAGGACATCTATATTTGAAATTCTAAAACGGTAAGAACCGTTTCAGAGAATTTCACCAAAATTCTACCAGCCCAACTGCTATTTCATATAATAAAATACACGAAATTTCAAATAATTTTACCGATACGTTCCTCAAATATTTGAATTTCTAGTAGTTACTGGCGACATCAAAACGATAGAAATCACGAAATAATATCGGGATTTGTTTCAAGTCCCTGTAGGCCTGTAGGGGTTCCTAAAAAATATTATCAATTTCTAAGTAAATTTGTGATCAATGATTAGCTTTCAAATGCTTAATTCTATTGGATTCACGAATTTTAATATTTTATCTGCAATTTTAACCGTAGAAAGCTAAGCTCCAAGGACATAAAATGTTCGGATGGAAATCTGACAACTTTTAATATTTTTAAAACTTTTATTTCGTAAAAAATTAAATTTATTAAAATAAAAAAACATGATTAATAAATAAAAGGAGAAGAAAGAATATTGAGAAAAATATAGGCTGATAAATCATTATCATTTCCAGACTGTCTTAAATTATCTAGAAGGAGAGGGTCATTGCATAATTACGTTACGCACGAGGGTGGATGAGTCTCTGAGCTGACCGTAAAAATCCTTGTTAATAATCCCTGTTCAAAATTTCAAATATATTTCTACCATAACTTGGATTTTCCTTAAACGTTTTCTGACTTTACAGAATTAAAATGGATCTAGTTCTACATTCGCTCAACATTTCCTGACTATGCGCCCAAATATTTTAGCGACTTTATCTGACTTCGATAATGATTTTTCCAATTTCTCCAATTTTCCAGAAATATTATTCCTACTTGCCTGAACAAATCTTCCTAACGCTTTCATTAATATTTATCGAAGAAATATATCACGTCTAAGTAAAATTATAAATCCCTAACAGATCCCTTTCCATTCTCGTTTATTTAAATATCATTTACGATCAAATCTGTTAAACTAAACTGTTAAATTAAACGAGATTTAAGATTTAAATATAAAATGGGAGCACTATTTGGAAACTAACAAAAACAACCCTTTTCGGGCGTAACGTAATTATGCAATGACAACCACCATCCAACCCTATTTCTCCTGATTAATAAAAATTAATAAAATAAATTGAATAAATTGGATTTTCTTATCATTGTCTAACTTCTGGGAACATCCTTAAACGCCAGTCTTTTCTGAAATTAAAATCACAATACAATTGTAGAAAAAGAAATATTTGAAATAGGAAAACAGCTAGCTGGAAAATAGCTTCATATCCTAACACGGAATCGTTGCATCCGACCTAAAATAAACAACAAATTAATTAATTAATTTAAAAAATGATATTTGATTTTGAATCATACGATGTTGATCCTCGAATTGTATCCGGCACAAAATCACCAAACAATACGTCCGATTTACTATAAATTAAAAATACTAAAACGAATGAGATAACCATTACAATGAATCCGGTGGCTAATGTGTACGCTTCATGCATTTTTGATGGCCGTAAAAATATCCGGGCATTCAGTTCACTCCACGTTGATTCCGTCCATGTTGAATACCGACCGGAATTCCAATCATAATCTATAAAAAAAATATATTAAATGAATTAAATAATGGAATTCAACGACGTTGACCTCTTACTTTCAACAATAAAAGCCGGACTTAATGCATAACTAAAATTCTGGGTGGTTAAATGACATTGTCCTGTACCATTAACCCCCGCATACCAATATAACGGTAGTAACGTACAATTTTTCTCATTCAAATCAGCAATTCGTTGACCAATTAAGTAGCCAAGTATTCGATACGTCCAACCAACCGATTCATATGTTAACGAACCTTGAACGCTAATGTACCGTTGTGGCGGTACTTGAAGTGCGGGTAAACTATGTGGATGGGAAGCGGCCCGAAATAGTGGACAATCAGCTGATTGTAAGAAACAGAATAACAGTTCATCCGACAATATTGGATTCCCTGTTTTTGTTCCATCATAATTCAGTCCCGTTATCAATTCATACAGTGTCGTTGCCAATATTGTAGCCGCATCACTAACGGTTACTTGGATCGAATCGATTGGGAATGGTGATTTCGAATCACCGATCTCTTTCAATATCGTAAAATCGCCGGTTGTATTCTGATAGATAAAATCAATATTTTTCCCATCATCGTAAATCGAATGATAGAATTTATTTGTTGGTAGAGAATGGATACCAACAACGGGAAATGATTGATTTTCCCGTAGGAATGATTGTGATGATATCGGGGGATATCCATCAACGGTAACCACTTCCTCCGATCCGAATGTAATCGAATATTTTCCTTTATACTTGTCGATTAACGTTTTTATCTTCCGCGCCACACCGAAATGGCTCGTTCGATATAAAGAGATTTTCGATAGATCGTCCAATGAACCGATATCAATCATAAAATCAATGTTTTCCCATGTAATCGTACCGGTTTGGGTTTGTTTGGATGGGAACGATTGATGGGTTAAATCATAAACGAATCGTTGGGATCCAATGTAATCGTACGATTCACCGTTAAATATAACGAATAATACGTTAGGATGGTTGGATTGGATCCGTTCGGGTAAGAGGGTGGATAGGATATGAGCTGTACTAATAAGTGTTGCGTAAGGAACTAGAGAATCGAGGGCGCCAAGACCAAGACCTGAAATGTAGGTAATAGTTAAACTAAACGTTTAGTTTAAAAATCGATTGATTCACCATCAAACATGCTAGTTGTATCGATACGGGTCGATACAAGGATAAATTTCTCATTCGTCACCTTTGTTGTCTCATCTGGCTTAACGATCTCTTGGGGATAGAGGGTCGCATACACATTCTTCCCTTGCAACGGATCACAAAATCGAATCGGTCTCAACCAACTCATCAACGTTGATCGTTTCCGACACACCCTTGAATTTACAGCGGCCGACATAAATGTATTCACCTGAATCGAACACAACGACCGTTGATGTTGTTCAGTAAAATGGTGGCCGTTAAATTTTTGATAACAATCGATTAATTTCCCGATCTCCTCCGTATCGGCGACAAAATAAATCGGGAATGGAAAGTTTTCGTGTAACAAACCGGTACCGAACGGATTCCAAGCGGTTTCTTGCCGCCCGGCATCACAAGTCGGTTGTTTCGAGAATCCACTGTATGGGTTCGGGCAATTCAACTCTTGACTGAACGATTGTAGATCCGTTTGGTTGTGTATTAAGATGATAGCCGATACTTTATCAATTCCCAACCGTTTTAATGGCATGATATTGTTCCGGGTGAATAGGTGCGGGGGGATGATTAAAGCGTACGGTGGAGCCGGTGGATCGGTTAGTACGAATTCAAAATCCGATTCGGATTCGATTAAATGTAAAACACCAACCGAACCACCGAACGAAGCTACGATAAAATATGGTTTTGTTAATTGATTTCGGATTTTAAAGGGGGCGGTGAACTTACAACTACAACCAGTCGAATGGGTGGCGTTTAAACGCCGAAAACAACTCGCCCCGATTACAGAATCATACATTTTATCTTTCGTTCGTTCACATTGGGCTGAAATTATAAGAAAAATTGGGATTTCCTATTAAATTCTCATTTTAAATGAATCATTTTGTGTCGGTCGGATCCAACTGAAAGTTTTTACCTAATTTCCATTAATACTTACATGAAATTAGACAGCAAACAACAATTAAATTAAATGTTACAATCAATTTTGTCATTTCACTTTTAATTATTTACAAATATTTATATTTTTAATAATTAAATTAGAAGAAATACGAATTGTTTACCAAAATTTCACGTTTCTTAACAAAAAATCATCCAAAAACAATGAAACGTCAGATATATTTCAAGCCGAAACTGGGATTTTAACTGATCGAATGTCAAGCTGTTTGTTTTGATTTGAGGAACAGCTGTTTAAATAACCTACTTTTCTTGAAAATTGTACAAATATTTGATTTATTTTATAAAAATAATGTTTTAATTAAAGAATATTGAACAGAATGTTAATTAATTGTAGTGAAACGTGTCAAAAGGGTACATTGGTAATACGATAAATTCGTTTTAAATTAATTGAACGATTTTAATTCTTTTAAAATTATGATAAATTTTGTTGTTGGTATTTTGAGGTTAGAAAATTCGTATTTTCATTGATTTAAATTTTAAGATATAAATTAATTGCTTTCGTTAATCAATTGTTAATCTCTTATTCATTTTTTGCTATCCCTGATTTATATAAATTAGATATCCGGTCATTGATCTATTTAAAGCAGCAATACTACATCACAACACCCTGTTTGCACCCCCTTTCCCTCTTTGCTACACCTTTTGACTATATGGAATCGTTAAACATAATTTTGATATCAATCGTGGTAAGAGAATTGCTACGTTGGATGGTCAGGTTATTTCCTATGTAGTTTCCGTTACATAAAACATGCGACTCCTATTTTCCGGCCCATATTTTCCGGCCACTGAATTTACCAATTTGTACTTTTGTAATTGTTTTAATATTTAGAATGATGGAGTGGGGGTGGGTAAGTAAAGTTCGTTACAATTAAAATTGCCTAATATTTTTACGTTTGTTTTTAGGTCATTCCTTGTGGAAAACAGCTCCAAAGTTGAGGATCTGGTTGGAAATTTACAGATCAGGAATGGGAAAATACGTTTTTTTCGTATGGAGTAGACATGAAGATCGGTCTGATAAGCTATACGATATTGGCACGATAAGGAATGTCTTTTCTTATATCGATTACGACGTAATTCTACAACACTATTCTCACCACCCACCAAAAATTTGGGGGTTGATTTCATTGAATAATTTTTAATAACAAAGTTATTCATTATTTAATTGGGAACAATTCTACGTAATTAGATATCCAACTTCCGGAAGAAAATGTTTGGAAATTTCCACATTTCTACAGAACTGTAACAAACTGTAAAAACATAACTTCCGAGATAACCCCATAAGATATTTATATCATTGGCTTTATTAAGCCATCCGTTAAATTAACCGGAAGTTATATTTTAAAATATGAACATTTTCACGAAATTATTGACATTTTCTGGAAATCTGGCTATTTGAAAATTTCGTTCGTAGAAAACCACCACCACAATTCGGGGTTGATTTTTTTTTGAAAATTTTTAAAAGAACAAAGTTGTTCATTATTTAGTTGGGAACAATTCTGCGTAATTATATGTTTAACTTCCGGAAGAAAATTTTGGAAAATTTCCATATTTCTACCGAACGGTCCAAAAATATTTAATATTAATATCGTTGTTTGACGTCATTTTAAAAATATAACTTGTAAGATAATACGACATTGTTTTTAGTTCTGTTAAACCATCCACTAAGTAGATTTGGAATGAAATTTTGAAAATTAAAATTTTCCAGGAAATTATAGTGATTTTATTTGGAAAAGTTACTATTTAAATATATCATTTATTTAAATCATTTTAAAATTATTTTTCGCCATGGGACCTGTTGGTAATTGATTAATTTCGATATTAGACAGGTTCTTCTTTAATTTGAGATCAAAATTTCACGGATTTAATTCCTTATAATTTAACAATCGGATTTTTAATCTGTTGACATCAAATCTGCTGACAGGTTCCTTTGGGAGAAATGAATTTATTTTCATATATTTCGGCGGAGGAATCGAAATGTTAAGAAATTTGGAAAATTTAAGTATTATAAACCTTGAGCTGGAAGATCATACGTTTCAACAGGATAACGTGCCTATGGATATCTTAAAATCATATTAAGTTGGTTTTTGGACAAGAATCGGTCAGTTTTGGAATGGCCATCGATATAGTTCGCTGCTGGGCCGAAATGAAACCAAAAATTCTTAAAAATTTTATCGATTTAATCCTAAATCGGATGAATAAGCTAGTCTTATTGTTGATTAGAAATAGAGATGTAATATAATTTATGCAATTATTAAATTTTAAATTAAAATATAAATCATTTTGTGTTTGTATTTATTCCTTTTCTTTCCTTGACTAATTTCTCAAATTTAATATCTCAAAATGTTCTGAGAAAATGTAAAACAAAATGAATATGAATCAAATTGAGAGTAGCTGTGCCAAATTTCAGAACGCTAGCTGTAGAAATAAGGGAGTTTCTAATAGGTGGATAGCCCTTTTCATGAAGGCAGGATTTACTACTAAAAATTATTTTCTCAAAATAATCACTAGCAAACGTATCCCGAATAAATCTAGAACCGTTTCAGAGAAGTTTATTAAAATTGATAATTAACTGGTTGTAAGCTAAAGGAATAGAAATCTGGAAAAACAATTTACATCTACCGATTAAAAAGCCAGAAATCGGTAGCTTATTTTGGCAAGGTTAATTGAAGAGAATCGATCCTTATGAATATAAAATAAGAAGCTTTTGAAATACATGATTCCATCTAATAATTTTATTTTATTTTATAAATAAACTTCCAACCGCTACACGTCCATAATCAGCTGAATCGTTGCTTACACTCCTCGATTTTCTAAGGGAAGAAATTTACTTAATTTCCTAACATCCAATTTTAATTTCTATTTTAGTTTGCTAACTCCATATCTACTGCTTCCAATAAAAATGTTTAAGCGTCTATTTGCGACTGTTGTCGAACAACAGCAAGCCATCCCATCGACCGTAAATCAATCGTTGGACGGGCTATCAACAGTAGTATCAACGAAATTATGTGGTCACTTTCATGCCACCGAATTGGCTAGTTTAAATTGGTTACATACGATGGCTCCATGTTTTCCTGTCCGTGCCGAACAGATAAAAATCATCTATAAACCGGATGAATTCTACCAAAATCTGTTGATTGGTTGCCGAACGGCTAAACGACGAATTATGTTCGCTAGTTTATACTTGGGAACCGGACAATTAGAAACCGGACTTGTAAATGAAATTCATGAAAATATGAAATCGAATCCGGATTTAAAAGTGAATATTCTGTTAGATTATACGCGTGGTACACGCGGTGAAACGAATTCTCAAACCCAATTACGACCGTTACTATCCGAAAATCGAACATCATCAACCGGAAATTGTTTGGTGTCATTTTACCATACGCCAGTATTACAGGGTTTAGCTAAGAGATTCATTCCACCACGATGGAATGAATTGGTCGGTTTGCAACACATGAAATTATATTTATTCGATGATACGGTTATTGTGAGTGGTGCAAATTTATCAAATGATTATTTCACCAATCGACAGGACCGTTATTTTATGGTCACCGATTCAGCTTTATCGAATTTCTATTCAAATCTAATAAGGAAAGTTCAGGAGTTCAGTTTACGGATAACTGAAACGGATGTGAAACTACATGACACCTGGTCCCATCTACCATACGATTGCAATCGAAATGATTTTGCTAGTGAAGCGAAACAGAGGATCAGTGAATTGTTTAATCGATCAATTGAACAACAAACCGATAGAAACGAAACAGCGGATACATGGATATTCCCTTTAATTGAAATGGGACAATTGAACATACATCACGATAGTTATGTGACTAGAAATCTTTTATCGAAATCGTTGCCTGGTTCGGTATTAAAATTGGCGACCGGTTATTTTAATTTAACCGAAAATTATATGGATACGATTACGAATGATTGTCCGGCGGATTGTAGTATTTTGATGGCTCATCCAGATGTTAGTTTTGAATTATTATTTTATTTTTAATTAAAAAAAAAACATATTTTACAGGCTAATGGATTTCAAGGAGCGAAATTTCCTGCTGGCGGTATACCGGCCGCTTATTCATTGATAGCAAAAAAATTTTTCGATAAATTAGTTGAATCGAAACAGGACCATCGCGTTAATTTATTTGAATACCAAAAAACCTGTTGGACGTATCATGCAAAGGGATTATGGTAAATGAATTTTTTATAAATCAATTTAAAAATAATTAAAATCAATTTATCGTTGAAGGTATTTTCTACCGAAATCGAATCTACCAAATTTAACGTTAATCGGATCATCGAATTTCGGTGAACGGTCTGTTAATCGAGATTTAGAAGCACAGATTTGTCTGGTTACCACCGATAAACGGTTACAGCAACAATTAAAATTGGAATGTGATAGATTGTATAAATTAGGAACGGTAGCCGAAAAGGAATTGTTAGTACGTCCGATACCAAAGTGGGTACGTTGTGTTGTCTCATTGTTTCGAAATTTTTTTTAAATAAACAAATAAATGGGCACAGATAAAATGAGACAATTAAAAGAAATTGGAAATTTTATTTATTAAATATTTAAACGAACAATATAATGTTAATTTATTATAATTAAATAAACCCATCGTTGAATGTAATACGATCCATTTTCTTTTTTATGTTAAAAGATTTTCTTTCCAACTTTTCTTGTGGTTTCTAACTTCTATTATTCTCGGGTCTCACCTCATCTCTTTTATTCATTTTTCATTATTTTAATTATTTAATGTCATACTTTGCGGTTTAATAAAACAAAATGCGTGTAAATGAGTAAATATGCATGTCGGGTGATTAACCCTTTGCAATTTAATAAACAGAAAATATATTAATTATCTGTATTAATTTAGATTTGGGGTTTTCCTAAAATTACCCAATTCCCTAATACAAAATTTCATTCAAATAAAATTGATCAATTTTAAATAGAAATTTATCCACTATATGTATCCAAATATATTAAAGGAAAAAGCTATATAATAAATCTGGATTTGCTTGTCTAATTCATGTCATTTCATTTACATTCTCTTGGAGATCTATTTGACCTTTCTATTATTTTTCGATTTCAAAAACTATTCAAACAAATCGTTTGAATACCTTAGCGCAATAAATAACAATTTTTCAGCGTCGTTAAATATAATCAGTAATTCTCGGCGGCTTAAAAAAATTTTTCAATTACATAAACCAGAATAAATATAAATTATTAATGTTTCTCTACCTTGAAATAATCCATTTAACATGTTTTATGGTTTTTAACAGAGCTGTAATTAGATGGGGAATTTAATATCGATCCTGTAGATCCTGTAAATCGGCTGGAGTAATAATACATTTTTACATTTTTTTTTAATAAATAGAGAACAATTGCGCTATAACAGTTTCCAATTAAACTAAGAATAATGGGACGATTTTTCATAAAATTCTAACTTCGTAACGGTGGCAGAGATTTTGACGAAATAAATTTTAAGATACCCATAAGACATTGATCTTTTTTTGACGTAAATTTAATTGTAATCTACCGACCCATTTCGGAGATATCATCTCTTGAAATCGATCGTACTAATTTCTCCCAAACTATTAACTACTATTTTACTGTACTATTACTAGTGCATGCCGAATAGTTTCTTTGGGCGAAAAAAATGTAAAAACGCAGAAAGTTAGTTAGGTAAATATAGAAAAATTAAATATTTCGAAAAAGTTGAAATTTGTCTAAAGAAAAATCAAAAATTCGTTAAGTTCGCACAGAGAAATTTGAATATCGGACATTGCGACATTCCATCGGGATTTACCGATAATCTTCTTCGGATCCAAAAAAATATAATGATGCAGGAAGTTTGTAAATTAGTTGAGAAAAATACAAAACTATCAAAACTAAACTTTTCGTACAAAAGCTCTATAAAAACTTAAAAGCTCCCTGAAAGCTTAATTTTCCGAACCTTATTTTTTACGTCTTAAAATCTATGTTCTATCCACATTACGATCCTTTACACTTTAAAACTTTCCTACGATCCTTTACGAACTTTAAAATTTTCCCTAAATAAAGCTTAAAAAATCTCGAAAGCTCATTAAAAGCTTAAAATTAAATGTCATTTTATATCATTTGAAGTCAGATTTTTGTCCAATTCATAAAATTTAAATGAAATAAGGAACTTTTGGAGATAGCTCATCTAAACTATTAAAAGCGCAACGAAAGCTCTAAGTTTTATAGTTAATTTTTCACGTTTAAAAACCTATTTCCTATCCAGATAACGGCCCTTTAACGAGATTTTAACTTTTTCCAAAATAAAGCTCTAAAGTCTCGTAATCCCATTGAAAGGTTATGTCATTTTTTATAATTTGGAATCTAATTTTTATTCGATTCATTACATTTAAAATAAATTATGAAACTTTCGCTAAAAACTTTCTCAATCCATTGTAAGCTTAAAGAAAGCTTTGAGTTTCGATCTTTTAGTTTTTTACGTTTTATTACCGATTTTCTATCCGCAGATATCGTTCCTTTCGATTTAAATTTCGATTTTCGATTTAAAATTTTCCGAAAGAAAATGTTTCAAAAATCTCGAAAGCTCATTGAAAGCGGATATTATTTACGCACAATTTCAGGCCGGTAAATGAATTTTTCAAGATAGGGCAAACAAGGACAATGAATGCCTTCATGAGGGCTTTTCGAGATTTTTATCAGAGCTAAAATATTTCACAAATTGTTCCAACTACTTCCTAATATTTTCCGATATTTCCCTAAATTTTCCAGGAAAAAATGTTTGGACAAATCCTTTAGAAGTTGGGAAAAAACCGTGAAAATTCATGATAAGCCAGTAAAAGTTGAGAAAAGCTAGGAAAATGGTGAACAAAGCCTTATAATAAGAAAATATTATAAGATTGTACATTAAGATTATAAGTAGGTTGGTTAAGGTAGCAAAGAAAAGTCGTGAAAAATTAGGGAAAAGTCAAAAAAAGTTAAACAAAATAGGGGAAAACGTCCTTGGTTGTTGAAAATTCGAGAATAAATCCAAAATTTGGATGAACGATAAAAGTCCGGAAATGTAGAAACCTAGAACCTAGAAGATACATCTTTCATTCAAGATCACAATTTCAAAATTCAGAATTCCTCAATTTTAAGATTTTCTTTACAGATTGTGATAAATTCAAGTATGAAAAATAAAATATTTCTCGCAAAGGGACCTTTCGTTTTATTTTTTATTTCATTAGTGGGAAGGTTCTTCGTTCATTTGAGACTAAAATCTAAAAATTAGGAGCCCTCAATTTTAAGATCAGGAATTTTCCTCACATAACATATATGCATTGGAAATTGTAGTGTAAATCACAATCGAGGAAAAAAAAATACTTCTTTAGGAGGAAGCTGTCGTTTAATATGTTAGAGCCTTAGTGGGAAGGCCCTTCTTTCATTTAAGATCAAATCTCCAGTCTATCTCCGATCTCCAATTTAGGGGTTAGAAATGTTCAATTTTTAAATTTTCCGGTTTCACCTCTATAAAATCAGGGGATTTATTTCTGGAAAAATTTGTTTAATGACTTTCTCACTGTACCCTTAGGCTTAATTTCGCATAATCAGATTTTCCGATTCACGAATAAAATTTTCCGCTGGACCGAATTATCACACCGAAAACTCCTCAATAAATAATTAACTACTCGAAATGAAATCTCGAAAAGAGATTAAATTAAATCTGTTCAATTTTAAAAATAAATTTTCGACGTCACTTAAAAATATAAATTGTTAGATAACCCCTTAACCCCTTAAGGTGTTATATGTGAATATTTCTATAAAGCCATCCTCTACTAAATCAATTGGAAGTAAAATTTGGAAATTTTAAATTTTTTATGTATGAACTTATCGAATTTTCTTGGGTAAAGTGGCGATTTTATACGCATTACGGAAACCTCCACCAAAATTCGGGAGTTAATTTTTTCAAAATTTTGAGAAATTAGTTTGTTTATTATTCATTTGGGAACGATCCTGTATAATCAGATTTTCTACGTCTCGAAGAAAATATTTAGAAAAATCCGCATTTATTCCGAATGGTCCACCAAAATCGTAAACTTAAAAATCGTGGAATTTGGAAATAAAAATTTTCTAAACAAAATCTTTTATAATTTATTCAGAAAAAATTTGGCATCATTAAATAAAAAAATTAATTTTACCTATTTTCGAAATATTTTTGAAAATTCTGTATTTCATTAGAACAACAAATTCTATCTAAATGGTTAAAAATCTACGATTTTGGTTTCTAAACATTTTCTCCCGGACAAGGAAAATCGAATTATGCAGAATTGTTCCCAACTAAATAATAAACAAATTAATTTGTCTAAATTAATCAAAAAAATGTACCCCCGAATTTTGATGAAAGTTTTTAAGGATGAAATTATTAAAATGTAATTTTCCTTATAACCAACTATAATTTCTAGGACAATTTTAAATTTCGAAATTCAGTTCGGATACATTTAAGGAATGGCATAATAGAACTTATGATATACAATCCTGAAGGGGTTGGTTGATAAATTATATTTTTTTAATGACGTTAACAATCTATTTTTAAGAATTGGAATTATTGCAGAATTGGAATTTTATATGGGGGTATGAAAATACCCTATGTGTTAGGCCCTGTGCACCCCTGGTGTAGACGAAAAATAACAACGTTTATTAGGGTGAACTTTCTTCAAACTTATTCACATACTCGACATATGAACATCATATATACCCGTACTATTAAGATTAAAAATAACATAAATCATTTTCTAAGAAAGAGATTATTGTATTTTATTAACTTCATAATAACAAAAGGTTTTTATAATTGCCAGTTAGGAGGATAATATTATATGAAGAATACAAACAACAAATATAGTAATAGGGAAGATAAACACAGTACATGGCAAAGCATAATATTCTCATTCTTCTAGCTAAAGCATAATAAAAAAAATCTCATATCTTCTAACCTCATGTTTCTGCCGGGGGTCATAACGTGTTCTAATCTATTAAATGGAACCAGAATAAATGTAAATAAAAATCATATTAATTGTATGTTCTGTTTGAGTATTCTGGCTTACAAAATATTGTGTAACATTACTGGTTAAGTACAGAAAAAAATTCATTAAGGACAGCTGACACTCCCTCCCTGCTCTGATTTTTCTAACACATCAAAATTTCTTTGATAACGTCTCTGACTCAAAAAACATGTCTAAAAGTCGATTTTATAAAATTTATTCTTCATCAATGTAAGCAAGTCTTAAGACATAAATCAGTGGAAGAGAATGAAAAGGTTTATTGAACTCAGTACGGGCGGGAAAAGATGATGATGATGGAAATAAGAAATGAGAATAAAAAAAGCGATAAGATCGTGTATTATATGCCCATCATACACCATTTCACGTTCCGTTCAAATGCCTACTCTTACAAAACTCATAAAAATCCTATTGTCATCTCTCCATACAACCCGCACGGTTTTCTCTGTTGTATTAATATAGAAATGCTTTTAACACTTCTTTTTGGAACGCTTATGGTTTTTTTTATGTTCGCCAAAATGATTTATTGATACCAGCGAATTCCTATAGAACAGAGACGGAGTTGAAATTTAATGTTACGGGTCCCTGGTAACTCCTGGTTACAAGTCCATAGCTCATGATAATAGTCTTCAATATTCACCATCATCATCATCATCAACTAATAGGTAGAAATTAATGAAAATTAGAAGAAGTGAAGAGTACACCTCCCAGTTTTGATTTCTAAAAAAAATCGGTAGGTTCCACTGGAATCATAAAATTCCCAATTGAATATCTCTGGAAACAATGAACAGGAATTCATAAAAGTTGGTTGAGGTGGAGAACGAATCTCCCAGTATCGATTTCTTAAAAAAAATCTGTAGGTTTCACTGGAATCATAAAATTCCCAATTGAATATCTCTGGAACCAATGAACAGAAATTTATGAAAGTTGGTTGAGGTAGGGAACGGATCTCTATCGATTTCTTAAAAAGACCGGTTGGTTCCACTGAAATCATAAAATTCCCAATTAAATATCTCGGGAACTAAAAGGCAGATGAAAATTAAATGAAGTGAAAAGCACAACTCCTAGTATTGATTTCTTTAAAAATTCTGTGGATTCTTTATAAATAGTAAAATTCCTAATTTAATATATCCGGAAATGAAATGAAGATTTTATTACTGATTATCATACCTAAATTACCTGAATTGCCTAAAATCATTTTTAAATAGTAAATCTGAGCCCGAACTACGATTTTAGTTGAAAAATGGGCAACTTTTGAAATTTTCGATTTTTGACAAGAAACATGGACTAACCTGTCCATTTTTTGTACCAGGCATACCAAAGATAATTGCTCATCTAGCCAACGTGGTTAGGTGGCAAGCTAACTAAGAAGGGGGAAACGCACGGTTGGGTGCGAAAGGTGTAGAACACCA
>JANTOP010005451.1:0-16994 GCA_027564815.1 Symmerus nobilis
TTGATTAATTACCACGTCCGTGGTTCATACGATAGCCACAGATGTCTAGAATAACATGTTAAAAATCCAGACCGATTAGTCGATATGTTTTTTTGGAATCGTCCCCGCCATACCAAAAAAATGGTTCTGAGGAAAATTGAATAAAAACTAGATTCAGTTAAATATTAGAATGACATTTTAATTTAAAGCTCTCAATGAGCTTACCAGATTTTTGAAGCAATTTTTGAGGGGAAAATAATTGATAACAATGAAATTTCGTGAAAGGACCGACATCTGGAGAGAAAACAGATTAAAAAACGTAAAAAATTAAATTCGAAACTCAGAGTTTTCATTGAGCTAACAATGGATTAAAAAAGCTGTTAGCGAAAAATTCATATTTTATCTAAAATTAATGAATCGAATAAAAATTAGATTCCAAATTAAATAAATAAAATGACATTTTAATTTTAAGCTTTCAATAAATATTCGAGATTTTTAAAGCTTTATTTTGGAAAAAGTAGAAATTTCGTTAAAGGGCCGTTATATAGTTAAAAAATAGATTTCTACACCTAAAAAATTAAGTTTCAAACTTAGAGCTTTCGTAGAGCTTTTAATAGTTTGGAGAAGATTTCTGAGAAAATTCCAAATGTAATGAATCGAATAAAAATTTGATTCTTAATTATATAAAATAACATTTTAAATTTAAGCTTTCAATGAGCTTTCGAGATTTTGGGAGCTTTTTTCGGGAAAATTTTAAATTTCTTTAATGAATCGTTAATAGGATAGAAAATAAATTTTAAAATGTATAAAATATGGTTCGGAATATAAAGCTTTCTGGAAGCTTTTAAGCTCTTTTTCAGAGCTTTTGTACGAAAAGTTTAGTTTTGATATTTTTGTATTTCTCCTCAACTAATTTATAAACTTTCTGCATCATTACATTTTCTTGGATCCGAAGAAAATAATCGGGAAACCCGGATCAAATGTCGCGATGCCCGATATTCAAATTTCTCGCTTCGAGTCGTTACGAATTTTTGATTTTTCTTAGATAAATGTCAACTTTTCCGAAATATTTCATTTTTTCATTTTTACCTAACTGTCAAAGCAACTTTGTGCGTTTTTAGATTTTTTCCGGCCGAGGAAAATACTCGGCATGAACTCTAGTAATAGCCCGTAGTAGTGTTCTCTTGAAACAAAAAGCAAACACTTGTAATATTTTGTTAAGGGGTCATATCTTGGTGTTAGATATTCGAAAAAATTATTGACTATTTCGGCCTGGATTATCCAGATAACGGTAAATTTTTTCCATAAGGCTGAAGGTTATTTATGTCACCATACATTTTACGACTTCCAATGAACATGAAGTCCCCAGAAGATGCGTATAAAATATAATCTGATAAAAATATGTAAATCGATTTCGAAAAGTTGAAATTAGTAAATGGGCATATGTATCGTACAACAATACAATAATCGAATCCTCCGATAATAACTTCGATTTCCCAGTAACAATCAATTTATTGTGTGAGCTAGGGATACATACACTTATCGGAAGCGATGGGATTTTTCTCCGTTATCCATTTTCTCTGAATGTAGTCGGTATATTACCACTTCAATTGTTCATGCATAAAAATGACAACTATTTATATTCGGGAGGCAACAAAAAAAAAAGAAAATCTAATCGAAAGAATGGTAAAGGTAGGATTCATAAAAATTCCTTTCCTGCCAGGCTGAAGAGCACTTTAGAGAGATTTTTTTTTATGGTTTCCAT
The DNA here is from genome assembly GCA_027564815.1 of Symmerus nobilis. Taxonomy (NCBI): domain Eukaryota; kingdom Metazoa; phylum Arthropoda; class Insecta; order Diptera; family Mycetophilidae; genus Symmerus; species Symmerus nobilis. The sequence goes on from JANTOP010005451.1 coordinate 1,745, forward strand.
TTATTTATGTAATACCACGTCTATATCCTTATATTACCGCCTATCTTATATACCTCTCCCCAGCACGGTTTTATACATTCCAATTCGGGCTATGAAGATATAGGGATTTTTCTCAACATTTGAATACATCGAGTGGATATCGAAATATGTTTATGAAAAGTTATTAATCTGCTAGCAGATCAATCAGTAACTTTTTTAATGGGAATTATTTCTCACGAGAAATAATTTTTGAAGGACATATTTTGGACATTTTACAAAAATTTGTTGGTAGAATGAGGAATTTTTTGTTTAGGGATTAATGACCTTTCGGTAAGAAACTATGGATAAGTTCAATATAATAATAAGTGACAAGATTTTTTTCCACTAGTTTATTGTTTAACGGTCGATTTTACGGGCGTCTCGGAATTTCTATAGACTTTCGGTTCCTTTTTCCACCGGCACTTTAAAAGGTAAGTAAAGTTATTCATCACATTCAATATAATGTGTTTGTCCCGAAAACGTATAATATTGTAATCCCTTTACAATTTTTTTTTTAATACATATATTTTCGGGTGCCCTTTTTTCGGAAGGGATGTTTGCCTGAAAAAAGCCGATTTTCGGATATTATTTCCAAGTTCACCTGACAGCAACAGAAGATTTTTATTATATGGAAAAATGTATAAAATGGATTGACATACGTATTTTTAAATAAGTGGGAGTGAGAATCGGATTGGGGATGATGAGCTCTGGGATGATGAACGTTTATATGATAGATCTTTCTCCGTTTTCTTCATAACAGAAAAACATATCCTTTTTTAATAGTGAAAACGGAAGGATCTAAACGAATTTCATTTTCTTTCATCTATCTGTCTAGTAAATTGGGATTTTTTTTCTCTTTGGATCAAAAGAAAGGTATACAGGTTAGGCTTTCATTTGGAAAACAACACATTTTTTAATATTGTATTCGGCCTATCCGGCACATCGTTTGGATATTTCAATGAAAGAATTTCCTTGTAAATGTTATTTAAATATTTTTATTACCAAAGTAATCGATACGAAATCGATACCTTCCCAAAATTGGTTTAGTCATTTTACCCTAAATTCCTAATAATTTTCGAATCTATAAAAAAATTTTCTTTCCCTTAACAACCAATTCTCCAATAGAAAAACCAATCCGAAATAAATTCTATTTTAATAAAAACAACCCATATATCGATAATTTCATTCAATTCTAAAAAAATATCCCTACTTTCCCAGAAGAAATTCTAATAGAAATCTAATATTAAAAAAATGTATCTTAAAGGTTATGTAGAAAATTTCCCAATATAAATAAAATATCCCAAAATATAATAAATGTCCCCTACCCTCCTACAACCAAATCACTAATACAAATATTAAATTATTAAATAGAGAGAATAATTTATAAAATAAGAATTAAATGAATAAATAATATTTTTAATTTAAGACTTGTGTTTTACTTTACAATTAATAAGAATCTCCCTTATTCTTAAATTTAGAAATATTTTCCTCGAATCAAGAAAATCTTTCACTGTTTAATCGATGTATAAAATATAAAGACGCACAAAGTTGCTTTGACAGTTAGGTAAAAATACAAAAATTAAATATTTCGGAAAAGCTAAAATTTATCTAATAAAAATCAATAATTTGTTAAGGCTCGTATCGAGCAATTTGAATATTGGACATCGCGACATTGGATCCAGGTTTCCTGATAATTTTTTTCCAATCCAAAAAAACGTATTGATGCAGAAAGTTTATAAATTAGTTAAGGAAAAATATAAAAATATCAAAACTAAACTTTTCGTACAAAAGCTCAGTAAGAACTTAAAAGCTTCCAGAAAGCTTTAATTACCGAATCATATTTTTCCGGTTTAAAATCTATTTTCTATCCAAATAACGATCCTTTGAAGAAATTTCAAATTTTCCCGAAAAAAACATGGAAAATCTCGAAAGCTCGTTGAAAGCTTAAAACTACAACGTTACTTTATATAATTTGGAATCAAATTTTTATCCGATTCCTTAAATTTAAATAAAATATGGAATTTTCGCAGGGAGCTTGTCCAAATTATTAAAAGCTTAACGAAAGCTCTAAGTTTTATAACTTAATTTTTTATGTGTAGAAATCTATTTTTTATCCAGGTAACGATCCCTACCGAAATTTCAACTTTTTCCAAAATAAAGCTTTACAAATCCCGAAAACTCATCGAAAGCTTAAAATTAAAATTTCATTTTATATATTGTGGAATTAAATTCACTAAAATTTCCATAAAATATAAAATGTTAACCAAAAGCTTTCTCAATCCATTTAAGCTGAAATAAAGCTTTAATTATCTATCCAGATATCGGTCCTCTCGCGAAATTTTAAATTTTCCCCGAAAAAAAAATGCTTCAAAAATCTCGAACGGTAATTAAATATTTAAATCCGAAATGTAAAGCTTTCGTAGAGAGTTTAATTCTTCACAGATCTTTTTAACGCAAGTTTCCGATTTAATTTAAATTTATTTAATTCAGCACTCCCACAGCTGCACTCCAGGTACCTTTGGCTCTCTATATTAAAAAAGTTGCTAAGCCTATTAGATTCGCCGAATAAGTCGAAGTCCTAGTTTAGGAAGGACTTCTCTAGTACAATTTAGTCCTATATTGGGGATGCTCACCGATGAAATCATTCCACTTTTAACCTCATTCGGAAGTTTTCGCCATATTGGTCCTTGAAACCAATATATATCGCAAGATCAAACAATTTCATAGACATTTTATGAGTATCTGGTCACCTGATTAGGCAGTGAGATAGCAGACTAGATCCGGTTGCTTCGTGTGGAGTGCTAATACAAAGTTAAATGAATTTAATATTACAAGAACGCAGAAAGCAAGCGTCAGGGCTTTCTTTCGAAAGGATAGTAGCCTACTCATTGTCAAATAAATAAAGTCTCGGTATCCCAATATATAGAGTTGTTCTATTTAATTTTTTTCGTCAGATTTATGGATTTATGACAACAATTCCGAACTATTTTAAACTAGAACGGTAGCAATTTTAGGAAACATAAATTTAAGGAAATATACAATATATTCTGCATCAGATATCTAGCAGATAACTTAACGGTATATTTAATAGGCGAATTCATGTTATTCAATACAATGTCATTGACAATGTCATTCAGATACCAAACAGGAAATCTTGGGATTCGAACTCTATTATGGTAGACAACGGAATTCCTATCTTCACTGATGTATCTAAAACGTATGACGATGTGGGAGCGGAGCGGAGGTTTACTCGGAAATGCTGCAAATCCAAGAGTCCTATATACTACCGGATCGCTGCAGTATTTTCCAGGCTAAAATCCTTGCTATAAAGAAAGCGTCAAAGCTGCTGAAAAGTAAAGAACTTCCAAACACCAGAATCACTCTATACGTAGACAGCCAAGCGGAAATCAAGGCCATGGCCTCAAATACAATAGGGTCTAGACTAGTTAATGACTGCCGGCTTGCTGTTAGTGACATTAGGTCTAAGAAAGTAAACATCTCCTGGATCCTTGGTCACAGTGGGCATGTTGGTAATGAGAAAGCAGATGAACTCGCTAGACTGGAGTCAACCTTAAGTAAAGAGCTGTGAAAATCCCACTACAGCTAGTTCTTAAGATGTTGAGGGATTAGCTATTGATGTCGCCAACGTATCATGGAAAACAAGGGACAGTTGCGTTATCTCTAGGCAGCTGTGGCCTGAACTGAACATAAAACGCACTTCCTCTATCCTGAGGCTAAACAGATCGTCGATCAGAATGTTGATCGGCATCATTACCGGTCACTGTATCATTGATATAATGGCTAACAGATACGGGGTTCCGAAAAATGATTTCTGCCGCAGCTGCAGAAATGAGGAGGAACCAGAAAGTACAAAGCATCTCCTACGGCTCTCAACCATAGGGTATAGGTTCTGCAGTGAACTTGAGGACGTAGGGAAGGCGGACACATTACACATTTTGAGCTTTGCAAAAAATTCTAGTTGGTTTGCCGACCAGTAATCTTTTCTTTTGTGGTAAAAGATTACGGTTGTAACCGTGTACGCAGATATCGCAATGGATCTTACGCGAAAGCGTAGTAGTGACACTACTCACAGCCTGCTCTAACCTAACCTAACCTAAGAGACGAATTGGTACATTGTGATGTCTCCATATTTCGACAGATAAGTAAGACATCATAATTTCATTTCTGAGGCGTTAATTAGGCCCTTGGGGGATGTAACCTCACGGCAAAGTGCCGGCGTGGCCCAAACTTTAACAGAATTGAGTTTTAAGCCGTTCAGCATAAACTACTATTCTTACCCAAGGCATGAATTTAGAATCACCATTGATGATCAGAGATGATCATGGCTTTGTAGAATTAAAGGTGCATGCCCCATGTTTTCCAGCGTATCCTACCGTAAGTCCAGACTTAAAGTTTGTCTATGAAGATCATCTTACTCCACGTAACTATTCTAGGTGAACCCATGATTTAGCGTTAGTCGAAGTTATTTAACCTCAGAGTCAGAGTCATTTTAGTCACGTCAGATTTACTGAGTATATAGATTCCTGAAGTTGAGCTTTATGAAAAACCTCATTTCCATCTATGGGAGCTCCATTATAATTTCAATTATTTTCAAGGGGACAAGAAAGATTATAAGAGGATAGAAGGGAGATGAAATCATGCAGTTGCAACTTAGTATTCTTATGAGCCTGGATTAATTATAGAAAAGCCGGTAAAAGTCTGAAATGGTCGGGAAAAATTCGGATCTGGGCAGGAAAAATCCGAGAATGGTCCCGAAAAAATTTGCGAATACTCTGGAAAAATTCAGAAAAGAGATTAGAACAACAATTCGGTAATGACAAAAACCAGCAGTGGTAAGAGTGGTAAGAGGTCGTTCATTCCAAAAAATATAATTCCTCTTTTGAAAAAAAATTCAATTTCCCCTACCAAATTTCGGACATTATGAGATAAAGCAGACTTTTATCTCGCCGTAGATAATTTGGTTACTTCTTGTGTTTAATCAAATATCTTGCCAATCAATATTTCTATATACCCTCTGGCATCCGTGATAATGAATTCGATCATTCGCCGAACGAGAATTACTGAACTAAAAATCACTTCAGTGAACGAGCGTTGCATAAATTATGCCGAATTTTGAAAAAAAAAAATCTGCGTAAAAAATGTCTTTTAATCAAACTTCCTTCTTATTTTGTACTTTTTCCCATCCCACATCCATTCACATAACAAATATATTATTATATAGCCTGGTGTTCCAATTTTCTTTTATGATGAAAATGTATAAAAGAAAATTGTCATGCGCCGGGTAACATTTGATTTTGGCATGCAAAAATTACGTCACAATGATGTTTAAATAAATAGTTGTTTTTCCGGAAAATTAATACGTCATCGAATTTAATTTTCCCCTTTTCCAGTCCAGATTTTGAATTGACAGAAAGGTGTTAAGGATAAGGATTTTCTTCCAAGGAGAAATTAATTAATTGGGTGGTAATTAAATGTTGGGAATATTAAGGATTTTATTTTTAAGATTGAAAATATCCAAAAAAAAAAGGATTTTTCTTTTATAAAGTAATGAAATGTCAGTTTCTTTTTGACTGCTTCGTCGCAAAATTTATCTCTTTTCGTGTATGGATATCGTGCGGATCGGATCCCCTTCTCTCTGACTATGCGCACCTCAACAATAAAGAATATGGGTATGTCAGATTTTTGTCCCTCAACTTCTAGCGGATAAAAAAACCCATGATTTGTGCGTACATCAAAATTTCCCGGTTTGGTGAGAAGCATTAAAATTTCAGAAAGTCTCGTCACGTCACCCCATTTACCGCACGATGCAAATATGACTTTCAATTAAGGACTGTGTGGCAAATAAAGGGGTAATTTAATTTTTTTTTTTTTTTTGGTCCAGGTTAATGGGGAAGAGAATTATCTTCAGACGAGCAAATGCTGTTGTCGTGGGTGTATCTCGTCGTATAGATAATTTATATAGATAGTTTCTTGGCGTTAATACGGCGGATAAATAAGATCGAAGATTTTGAAAGAATAAAAAATATATCGGACAAAAAATTAAAATAAGTAAAATCGCGATCGGGGTGGTTATCAGTTAACACTCAGTACTCCTGTATCATCTAATATTATTTTAAGTGTATAAATGTGTGAGTGGTGATAGATCATAATGAACGAAACCGGGAATAAAAGGAAATTTTAATTACATTTTTACTGAATATAAAATATATGATATGACGATGCGGCCATAAAAGAGCGAAAATTGACTCGCCCACGAGAAAACATTTCGAATTTATCAATTTCTAAACATAAAATATGGAAATTTGTCAAATTTCGGTGACCGTGACACATTTCTAATCTTCTAGATAAATATTTTTTTCCTTGTACCCATTTAATCAAAACAAAATTTTATCGCATAACTATAACCTAATAAATAGATAATCTTCTTTTTGTTGTATTTTTTTTTTCCTTTTTCCCATCGAACTTGCTCCCTTGAAACCGTGATAAGCAGCAATTTTCTTATGTGTGAAATTGCGGGCACTTTTTGGGTCGAATGGGTCTCGGTTGAAAAGAATGTAATGGACGGAGGAACGTTTTCCTTTCCCCACATATTCGGGATTGATAAAGAACGAACGTTTTTGAAAGACAAAAAATAAAGAATAAATAAACGAAAAAAAATCTTTTCATCACGTCTCAATATAAATAGTAAAATGAAAATGTTATATTTACATTGGGTTCCTCTGTACCGAACATTTGTTTTTTTTTTTTTTTTGTTGGGACTAGAATGGGTTTAGAATTGGTGAGAATCAGTTAACGTAAAAAAACAATATTCCCTTATACTTAAGTATATATACGTTTTTCCCAACCACCGCATATCAAGTTTATCTCATATCACCACCACCGAAACGTTGCCCAGAGAAATTTCGCATAAATGAATTTTTATTTTGCTTCTTTAACATGTTTTCATTAGTTTATGGGTTCTCTGGGTATTAATATGATACTCTGGGTATGGACGGGGGGAGTACATTTCTTTGCTTTTAATATTCAAGACATGATGATAATTTTACACTGAGTAACTCTCGTTTTATCATTTTGTATTATCACCAATTGTACGCCGGAATATTAACGAACGAACGTATGGTCCATTCGTATACCATACAGAATTTAGAATCTAATTTTCTAAAGCCTATCTTAATTGTTCGGTTTATTTCATGAATCTCTAGATCCTACCTCCCTTTTTCATTCTCCAATTCAGAAAAATTATTATTATCTACTCATCACTTGAATTTCATATTGTAATATAAAAATTAAGTTAATTTAATGAATAAAGAATGCCGAAATTCGTACGTACACCATTTCCATGGCAAACATTTGAAGAAACCATTAAAAGACACTATTCAGATGGAAGAATTGTCTCTCCTTGGTAAAATTATCGTTAAAATTTATTTGGTTACTTAATGAAAAGAAAGTCGCTAAACATATTTGTTCTCTTTATTTCATGTGGTACCATATAACATGTCGTATATATGTTTTTTCAAATTATATGCATATAATAGATGTGGATGTAGATCACGTGAATGAAAAGGGTTGTAAATAGGAATTTTAAAGACATGTGATGTAATGTAATACCCGAAAAATTAGGGAAAAAATTTTAAGAATTCTCTTAAAAAATCTATGTAAAAAAAAATTCAAAAAATTAATTTTTTTTTTTTAAAAAAATTCGGAAAAAAAATTTCTCCGAAATTTTTACTGAATTTAAGAAAAAATCATTGAAAATATCCCAAAAAATTCAATAAAAGATGACTGACAAATTTTGCAAAAAAATACTCACCAAAACCTCACCCACAAAAAATGTCCTAATAAAATGAAACCAAAAAAAATGAATAATTTTTCTGGGTGGGATGAACCATTTAGTTTGGCAGTAAAAAAATAATTCGACAGTAAAAATGTTTATTACTCAATAAATAAAATAAGGATGGGATATCTTCGTTCGTTTTTGTCCCGAGGGAAATTATACACGAAATGGAGTGGTTAATTTCACAAAAATTGGTGAAAGTTTGATGAAAATTAGAAATTTAATTACCTAGAAGATTAGCTGGTGTCCTAATATTCATGTCGATGGGAAAGAAATTAAAACACCCAGAAAAAAATGATTTTTACTAGATACCCTCTAAGAATCGGGAATCTAGTTGCTTCAATCCGAAAATAATTTATTTGACGATGAAAATCATTGGATAAATTATTAAAATTAATAAAATCAACAAAAGATATAATTGAATTGAAATTTAATTTAATTTAATTTAAAATTATAATGGAAATTTATTAAAATTAATTGCTTTTGAAAAAAATATTCATTTAAATTTATTTAATATTTTTTCTGAATTTTTATCAGTTATCAATTTATAAATATTTTTGCCTACAATTATTTACTATTTAATTAATTTTAATTGAATATATATTGAATTATTTGTATCATATGTTCGTTTATCCACATATTTGCCTAATAAATACAAATCATTTATGTATTTGCATCGATCTCTATCCAATTTTTATTTTCACGTTATTGCATTGACGGATGATGAATTGTTTCTGGCTCGAGCTTTATTGAGATCTGCTTCAAATCTATCGTCACATACGGTAGGCGTCAATTTTAATTAAGAAAGAAGGTATAAAAGTACGAAGTGTAGCGCCAGTGGCGTGGAGTCTAATGCGCAGAAGGAACAGAGAACACCTGAAATATCGACAAAATCATGACCAATTTGTATTGCTGCAAATTGCTAATTCAAATTATTTTACTTAATAACTTTGAATCATTTTGCTATATTTCTTTATCAACCTTAGATTTAATTAGGAGGGGGTAGGAGAGATACAACAAAAAAGTATCGAAATCTAATCGTATCAGATAAGACTTTATTCGCTTTGAAATTTATTTTCCATTCTAATAATTTAAAATCAGTCAAATTGAAGATTTTCGGAAAAGCTTTAAGAAAGATCAGAAGCTCATCGAAAGCTTTTAATTAAAATATTATTTTATTCACTCTCAAACCTATTTTATCCCCCAATAAATAAATGTAAATGAAATCGTAAACTTTCGTTAAAAAGCTCTGTGGAATACTAAAATACAAACAAAAGCTTAAATGATTTGAATTGAAGGCGAATATGAAAAAATATAATCCTTGCTTGCCCATCTAATTTTAAATTCTTAAAAATTCATCTATCGGCCTGAAAATTTGCATAAATATAAGCTTTAAATGAGCTTTCGGGGTGTTAGGTATTTTTTTGTGTAAATTTGAAATTTCGTGAAAGTATCGGTATCGGGACAGAAAGTAAATTTATAAATGTAAAAAAATTTAGAGCTTTCGTTGCGTTTTTAATTGGCTTGATAGGCTTTCTGCGAAAATTCCATTTTTCATTCTAAATTTAATGAATGGGATTAAAATTCGATTCTAAATTAATTAGAAGACATTTTAATTTTAAGCTTTCAATGAGCTTTGAAGGTTTTTAAAACTCTATATTAGAAAAAGTTGAAATTTCGTTAATGAGCCGTTATCTTGATAAAAATTTGTTTTTTTTTTTGACATGCAGATTAATGTTTGAAAATAAGGAGCTTTCGTTGCACTTTTAATAGCTGAAAGAAGCTTTCATCGAAAATCCCAGATTTCATTTAAATTGTATGAATTTGATAAAAATTTGATTTAAAATTTTATAAAAACACATTTTAAATTTTATGCTTTCAATGAGCTTTCGAATTTTTGAAGCTTTATTTTGGAAAAAGTTTGAATTTCGTTATTGAGCCGTTATTATGATAGAAGATAGATTTTTAAACGTAAAAAATTAAGTTCGAAATTTAGAGTTTTCGTTGCGCTGTTAATAGAATAAGCTTTCAGCGAAAATTAATATTTCATTTAAATTTTATGAATTGTATAAAAATTTGATTCCAAATTATATAATAATACATTTTAATATTAAGCATTCAATGAGCTTTTAAAATTTTTGAAGCTTTTTTGGGAAAAATTTCTAATTTAGTTAAAGATTATCAGGATGGGAAATAGATTTTAAAACGTAAATAGTAAGGCTCTGAAAGTAAAGCTTTGTGGGAGCTTTTAAGTTTTTATGGAGCCTTTGAATGAAAAGTTTAGTTTTAACATTTTTGTATTTTTCCTTAACTAATTTATAAACTTTCTGCATCATTACATTTTTTTGGATTGGAACAAAATTATCAGGAAACCTGGATCCAATGTCACGATATCCAATAATCAAATTTCTCGGTATGAGCCGAGATCCGTACGATTTTTGATGTTTTTTTAGATAAAATTCAACTTTTCCTAAGTATTTAATTCTTGTATTTCTACCAAATTGTCGAAGCAACTCTGTGCGTTTTTACATTTATTCTGGCCGAAGGAAATATTCTAATAAAGTTCTCTTGAATAAAGCAAACGTATATAGTACAGACTATAACATAAGCCCACACGGCAGTGGAAGACGCACTGGGATTTGTTGGGATAGAAATTTAGTTAGATAAAATGTTATAGAATCTAGATTAGATAAAGTTAGAATAATGATGGTATGAATAGATAGATGAATAGATGATAAAGTTGAATAATGGTGGTATGTCTCGGAAAATTATGGCAACAAATCAGCGTGCAGTCTAATGCGAAGAAGGCGCAGAGCACACCACTTTAATTTAATAACTTTGTTAAAAATCATCAAGCTTTAAGCGTTTAATTAAAATTTAATTTTATTTCATTCATTATCAAATCTCTTTTATCTCCCAATAAATATATTTAAATGAAATCGGAAACTTCCGTTAACGAAACTTTAATGAATTAAATTAAATTGAAGGCAAATTATTATGCAGCATTCTAGCTTATTTGTCCTTTCTTGAAAAATTAAGCTATTGGCCTAAAATTTTGGATAAATATATGCTTTGAATGAGCTTTCTAGATTTTTCGAGCATGTTTTTTGGTGAAAATTTGAAATTTCATGGAATAATAATAATGTCTTGAGAGCTAATATATTTTAATCGTAAAAAATTTAGTTCTAAACTTGAAGCTTACTTTGAGCTTACAGTGGATTAAGAAATGAACAAAAATCTCATATTTTATCTAAATTTAATGAATCAAATAAAAATTAGATTCCAAAATATATAAAATGACATTTTAATTTTAAGCTTCCAATAAGCTTACGAGATTTTTAAAGCTTCACCTAGGAAAACGTTTAATTTTCGTAAATGGGCCGTTATCTGGATGGAAAATAGATTATAAAACGCAAACAATTTAGATCGAAAGTTAAAGCTTTCGTTGAGCTTTTAATAGTTTGGAAAAGCTTTCTATTAAAAATTCATATTTAATTTAAATTAAATTAATGGGATAAAAGTTCGATTCCAATTTATAAAAAAAAACATTTTTATTTTAAACTTTCGATGAGCTTTCGAGATTTTTTGAGCTTTTTTTGGGAAAATTTGAAATTTGGTTAAAGGATCGTTATCTGTATTGAAAATAAATTTTATACAGTAAAAAGACAGGTTTGGATAATAAAGCTTTCTGGGACCTTTTAAGTTTTTGCAGAGCTTTTGTAAGAAAAGTTTAGTTTTGATATTTTTGTATTTTTTCTCAACTAATTTATAAGCTTCTTACGCCATTACATTTTTTTGGATCCGAAGAAAATAATCTGGGAAATTTCGGATCAAATGTGCCAGCCTTTAGGAATTTCTGATATTTCTTAGAGAAATTTCAAATTTTTTGAAATATTTAATTTTTTTAGTTTTTACCTATAACTGTCAAAACAACATTCTGTGTTTTTACATTTTTTCCACCCCAGGCGAATATAAAATTCTGCACACCTTATGGACATGTTGACCGCACGCCACTGCAATAGATATGGGTAAATGTTCACAACATGCTGCGACTTTTTCAACATTTCTCCATTAATTCGTATTTTTATTCAACTTAGGGACGGTCAGCAACAGGTCGGATATAGTGAAGAAAATCTACCATTAGATGGTTAACTGAATTTCGAGTCGGAAATGTTAGAAAAATAAAAAATAAGAAAAATTCGAACGAAAAAAGAAAAAAAATTTGGGAAAAATTGGAAAAGTCGAATAAAATAAGAAATATCTAGAAATAGTCGGGAACCAATTCAGAATAAGTCGAGAAAAGTTTGAAAAATGCATACAAATTGTAGGTGTTACGCTACGTTCCTGACGGACATCGGTATGTCTCTGAACATCTATCTTTAGAAGCTATAAAATCATTAATTACTTAAAATCGTGGATTTATTCAATTACCAAAAATTTTCAAAAATGTATAAAAAAAAATTTTTAAATAATCAGAAAGTTTTCCCCAACTTTCAAGAAATTTGAGAATTTTCATCAAATTTCATTCAAAATTTTCAAAATTAAATTTTCCGACTACCATTAATTGTTCGATTTTTTCTAAATTCCCTACTTCCACTAAAAGATTCAAAAAAATTCAAAAAAATTTGCAAATTCAATTTTATAAATAATTATTTTATAAATAATTGATTATTTTATTCCAGTACCTAAACTCTCACTCAAAACTTCTTTGTTCTTCTTTGTCAAAAAAGATTGCAAAAATTGGTAGATCTTGAGCAACAATATTTTATTGGAAAAGAAATGTCTATGTAGAACTATGTCGAAATAGTTGAAGAAATTCCCGAAGCCTTTCAAAGCTTTACCTATCCTTTCAATCATTGCAATGAAATTTATGTCACAAAATTGGAACTCACAAGTAGAGGCCAAGTGTCTGCGCCCAATCGAGCTAAAATTTTGTAGGGCAGTGTGGGATCGCAAGTGACCCACAAGAACCAAAAAATATAGGTCGGATGGATATGCAAGCGTTTGCAAAATAAAAACCCGCATGTATTTTCTCATGATTATTTTGAGAAAATAATTTTTATTTACAGTCATTTGGAGAGGTATCAGGATGTCAGGTATTTCTAGATCCAAAGTCTTGAAATTTGGCCCAGATACTCTTGAAGATCCATTTTTAAATAGTAAATCTGAGCCAGAATCAAATTTTCGATTTTTCGCAAGAAACATGGCCCTTTTCATGGTCATTTTTAAAAATACACCAAGGTGCCTGAAATTTTGCACAGAATTACAAGAATTAAGAAGAAGAAATGCTGTATACTAAATATGTATCCCTCATCCTAACCTTTTCATGATCGGCATCGTTTCTGGTCCGCTTAAAATAATGACTATAGTTTCTCAACAAAAGAAACTCCCCCGTGACTTTGTCATATTTCCTTTTAATATCCTATACTTTAAACACACAACCTTCCGGTCACGTGGTATACATATAGAAAGGATGCCATTAAGAATACCTCTAGCGCACTTAATAATAAAATTATTTCTATATGAAAGCATTGATGGTATCTGTGATGTATAATTTTATTTTGATCCTTTTCGAGTTCAAGTAGCAATGTTGAAAATATACTGATAAGAAATTCTCCTTAAAATATTATTTTTTACTGCTTGTTCATAATTAAATATAAAATATAAAAAAATTATTATGTAATATTGACGACGGTTTCCCATTAAAAAAAATTTAATACAAATTTCATGGACATTATTATTTATTATTATTATAATATTTCATTATATTCTTATCATACATGATTTTCCCAATTTTCATCCTTTCTCCTATATTTCGACATATCAAAAAATATCTTCTTTGTAATTATAAGTTCAAGACAACATCCTTAATATATGGGATGGATATGCCATTCCCATTTATGTAACGAAGCATATTTAAAACAAATAAGACCGGAACAATTTTGATGATAGGTCGTTTCGGAATGGAATGGAATGGAATTTGATGTGACATACAAGGAATAATAATTGTATATTTATATCATATCTAACTTTATTGCTGTAAGCTGCTTTACAGTTGAACAAAACTTCCGATAATAGTTTGTTGTAATTATACTTAACTGCTGTCCTCTCTACCGTTCGGTGGTGGTTGGTTGGTATTTGGTTATATACCATAGATAAACTTATCAGAGATGGCCCATTCTTTAATATGATTTTTAAAATACCAATTAAAAATTATACATTGTATCCCATCTACTAAAAGGAGGATGGGAAGTGATCTCAATTAAAAAATAAAATTAATGTTAGTATACCATCTATTTATAATTAATTTATGGTTGTAATATCAAAATAAGTACATAACCAAGATTGTATTAATATTCTCTGTCTGTTGTATATTTAAACATTGACTTGTCTCTTGGATGGGTATAAACCATTTTTTGGTAATGAAATGTTGAGATGTGTTTAATTACGAGCACTCTGGGTTCCGGTTATGAGCCAAAACTTTATCACAAAAGTTTATTGTTATGCTTTTACTTGGCCTCCTCCCCCCATAACAATCTTCTTCAATTTCCTTTCGTCTTATTATATAGTTTATATTATATCCTTATAAATACGTAAGTTACACGAAGGATGTTTTTATATTATTTATATATGAAATGGGAAAAGTTCTATTTTCAGTTCTCAGAACAATGCATTTCGAGTAAAGGATTTAATATATTGATGTGTATCTCTATATAGCTAGGAAAACGCTAAAAGTTAACAAAATTTATACGAGCAAATACGAAATTATTATTAATAATAATACAATTAGTAGGAAAACAGTAAAATGTAATTAGATAAATTTCTGAGTACATACAAGGGAAAAAAAAGTGGTGTTAAAAATCGTTTTCCCACAATGTACTACTTGCAGGATAGCAAAAAGTGCTGTCAAACTGTCTATATTATTTTCATATTATTTAATTTTGAATCTCGAATTTTATCGCATTACTTGAAAGAAACACCAAACTTTTCCTGGCATTATTAAAATTTGTTTATTTTATATTATTTTCAGAGTGTTTTTCCTGTGAACGGTGTTTACCTATAATTATAAGATTATAACCATACATTCTGTTTAAATAAATTTTGAATAATTTTAAAAAGTTTTTATAAATGTCTAAAAATTATTCAAATGTTGGTTGTGATATTGAAACCGGCATTTGGTATGGGTTAAAAAAAGATATACTGATTACATGGATTTATAAGAAGCGACTTGGATTCTAAAGGTAAATTTGAAATATTCAAAAGTATTTATGTTTTAGATTTTATTATTAAATTGAATGTAATACCACAACAAAATATCCCTTTAATAAAAATTTTAAATACAGAACAATTGTTTAAAAATTATATCTCATCAAAATT
>JANTOP010005462.1:0-16991 GCA_027564815.1 Symmerus nobilis
GATTTTGGTAAGAAAAAAATTCTGAGTCACCCTCTAAGAGAGAGAAATTTTTTGGGTTAAAATGGTTTTTCGATCACCCTGTAGGAGGAAAAAAATTTTGGGCCACACTTTAAGAAAACAAATTTTGGGTCACCCTGTAAGAATTTAAATTTTGGGTCACCTTGCAAGAGAATAAAATTTTTGAGTAAAAAAATTTTTCGTGTAACCCAGTAAGAAAAAATTTTGGGTCACCCTATATTGAGAAAAAAATTATCGAGTAAAAAATTTTGGGTCACCCTGTAAAGGACAGATTTTTTTTGGGTCACCCTGTAACAGCACACTCCACATTGCACCGACATTTATTTTCGGCATGGAATAAATTCCTCTTTATTTTCGGTACAGAAATACAGTAATCCCTCCTATAACGCGATTTCATATAATGCGATTTCGTATCCCTCGTATAACGCGTATTCTCCGCCATATAATGCGGGGATTTCCCGCATATTTCCCGATTCTGCCATCATTAGATTAAAAAATTCTTATAGAAAAATCTATCGATTGAATTAATTTATGTAATTAGGTTTCATATCAAATATTTGATTCAAAACTGGACTACCGGTCTTAATTTGTATGTTTTAAATCGAAATTTTGACATATAATTTCATTGGACATTTTTCTTGGGTCTCAATACTTAGATCCGCTGATCTGCTGGGAAGGAAATTCTGGAAAAATTTCCATTCCAATAAATTTCTAAATAATCACTGGATAATAATCACCCCGATTTGTGGACGTCATAATTTGTTAGATTAACCCCTTAAGAAATTTTGGAAATTAAAATTATCCCCCGGAATATATAGACGTTTTATTGGAAAAGGGGGTGTTTCAAAATTCCGCTCGGCGGAAAACTATCACCGAAATTCGGTGGTTGACTTTTTTTTAATATTAAAAAACTATTTTCTTCGTTATTCATTTAAAAACAATTCTGCGTTTTTAGATTTCCAAAATTTGGAGGAACATTTTTGGGAACATCAAATTTTCTTCGAAACCGCAGATAATACATAGATGCATTAAAAAAAATCGATTGCGGGAAATCCCCATCAAAATTCGTGGGTTGACTTTTTTTAAATTTCAAGTAATTTACTTTCTTAATTATTCATTTAACTATAATTCTGCGTTTCTAGAATTTTAAAATTTCGACTCGATCAAATTTTTTTTCACATTTCTTCTAAACGGTCCCGAAAATAATTCAAATATAAATAGGTCACCGTCAAAAATCGGAGATTGATTTTTTTGAAATTTTGAGAAATTACCTTCTTCATTATTCGTTCAAAAATAATTCTACGTTTTTAAAATTTTAAAATTTCGAAGAAAATTTTTGGAAAAATCAGTTTTTCTTCGAAACGGTCCCGTTCATAATACAAATTTTATTTTGTAAAAATAAAATAGAATTTTTTTAAAATCTTTAGTTAATTTCAAATCAATTTTATTTTTAAAATTATTTTGAAATTGGTATTAATATTTATTATATTTTTTAGGTTTTCTTAAAATAAAATTAAATACGAAATTCTGTAATAGACATTATTTGACAATAATTTTTATCTCTGGTGATATGACAAAGATTGTAGAATTTCTCTCAGGACAACCCACTTCAATGCGTTGAGATCCAATTATTCCAAATAATTTGCGAATATTGTATCTGGTTGATTTCCAAATTTATTAAACTTTCCTTCACGAAATTTTATAAAACCTGTTATTTCGAAAATCACGTAATATCATGTAATAAAATCTAGAGATAATAAGAAAGTATCTAAATTTGTTACTTGGATTTTTAAAAGGTGGATTGAAATTATACCTTAAAACCTACACTGTTCGTACTTGAACAGAAGTAGTCTGGTGACCTGAAATTTAAAATCAATGATAATCCCATCTGACTTCCGGTTCCTATATATGAAATTAATTAAAAATCCCTATAGATACCGTATAGATCCCTGGATCGATTCTGAAAATCACAAATACCGACCTTAAAGGTGGGACTGTTGCTCCGGAACTGCTAGGAATTCAGGAGCCATCTTAAAACTAAACAAAAGAGTGATTCACTGAGATTCGTTTGAGTTTCCTTCCGGTATTCAACCTTTAGGAGAAATAGGTATTTTAGAAGCATCTTTGGAAGTCTACCATCTCAAAATTATCATCATTTTTGGGAGTTGGTATCTGCTGAACGGAACAAGATATCTAAATTAAAGATCCATCCCTTTGCTGTCCAATAAAATTTATTTGGATCAGATACTTAAGAATCTTCCAAGATAGAGAACCCTTAAGACCTTACATGTGAATATAATTGATTATTTTCAAAGAAATTCCTCTTTTAATTGAAAATACGGGATAAATCAGAAAAATCTGACAAAAAGAACGGAACATCTGCCCTGACACCTTCCCATTTATCCCAGGGATTTTATTAACTCCAAAAAAACCTATTTTTCCAACAATGTCCCTTAGCTTTCGATAAAACGAAAATAAACCTTTTATTAAAATTGATAGGAAACTCATATCATGGTTTAGACATCAAAGGATATATTGATGAGAAATTCTTCTCTATCACCATGTGCTAATTTTCTCTGTCACTTCCATCCACTCCCTTAAAACATAATCCCTCAAATTGTTTAGCTAGTATAAAACATGGAAAATTGCATGTTTTCAAAATGTTTTTAAATTAAAAAAAAAAGGAAATTCAAAAAGTTGACATAGATCCATCCATAACCGATGGTAGGGACGGAAGTTACAACCCCATCCCAACGATGGAGAATTTTTATATTAACAATTTGACAAAGAAAAAGTGAAACATAAAATAAACGGTTCGATAACCAAAAAGTAACTTTGTATTTTGTGGTTTCTTAGATGAGAGTAAAGTCTCCCTTCCCTCTTAACCTTAAACCTAGAAATTAAGTGGTAAGTAGATAACCCCCTCGATAGATCAAGAAAAGAAAATTTTGTGGGTTGTATAAGGGAAGTAAAAAATCATGAAAATTGAGACGAGGTTAATAATGTGTTTTGTAGCATAAGGATAAACTGAACAAGAAACGATGTAAATAATTGATTATTATCCTTTAGTTTACTATTCCCATCTCTCTATTATCCCTGACTTGTCTTCTAGAAAGAAAACACTCGTCGAATATTTAAACAATATCGATAGTAGGTTAGGTATCCATATCCATCGTATCAGCATAAATTTCTGATGGAGAAAAAATTTGGATTGTTTGATGGGATTTTCAAGATATACATATTGAAGGGGTTGGGTATACCTAGGAGACATGATGTTGTTCTCAAGTCATTTGGAATTAGATTATTTAAAAGATGATTTCAAGCATTTAATTTGTTCATTAAAGAAAATGAATTGAAGGAAAATTATCTTTATTCTGACATCACCGGAAATTTATATTATTACAGGATGATGCGATATTTTATTAATTATATACAGACAATTTTTTGGAAATTTTTTAGAAGAAAATTAAATTTTTAATTAGATTTCCTTTTCATTTTCTTTCCAGTTCATCAGCAACTGAATTAATTTCTAGGCGGGGTGTTTTTTCCCGACGACATTACGGTTCCGTTGATCCGGTAAGTATATACCCTCTCTAATAGGATTCGGAATATCGTTCAAAAAGGAACTGATTACAAGAAAATTATTTTGGAAAACTTTGGAAATTTAATTTAATTTTGGTTGTTTCATTAAAAGAGAATCTTTCTTTTCATTTTAATCCTTATTGCTTTACATATAAGATTATACAAGCAAAATTAATTTAATATCAAATTTGAAATTTATTTATTAAGGACTTGAAATATCAACAATTTCTTGAGTATCTCCCCCATTTATTTCTTTTCCAAGTAATTTTCTTATTCAAAGTGTAACGAATAGTTATCTTAGAATTACCAGTGACACTTTAATTGATAAATCTAACTATCAATTGAATAATTCTAAATTGGTATAATCAATTATTTTGTCTATAGAATAAGGAGATAATATTACAATATTTAATGAATATTTCATTAATTAATGACTTCGGATTGTAAAAAGGATTTTAATCACCCCATTTCTTTGATTTCGATTTATTGTTTAATTATACGAAAATTTATTGGCTAAAAATAAATAACAATGGGAACCGCACACGGAATTTTGAGAATTTTTGTTCAACACATTTACTTTTCAAATAAATAAATAAATAAATGAAAATATTCAATAAAAATTAAGAATTCTACGAATTTTAATTCGAAATATATTTATCCTATTTTAGAAATTGTTTGGAATTTTTTTTCAAAATTTTCGTTTATTCTTTTAAGTTATCTTTAGTTTTATGGCAAATTTTTTTTAAAAAATTGTAATAGAAGCCCTCAAATTTACAAAAAAAAAAAAAATTTAATGTGAAGTAAAGAAAAAAAATTTGTCATTTAATTTAAATTATTCCTGGCATTTTCCAGAAACTCTCCACCGATAATTAAAATTATATGCAATAGAAAGTAGGGGAACCTCGTATATCTTAAATAATAATTTTTCCTATATAATAAACATGGAAAGAATTGTATTAAAAATTTCAAAATACAAAATCAAAATTTACCCGATAGAATGATTTTGAAAAACCACCCAAATAGCAGTGGAACTGAATCGTACTACCCCAATGCGTTATGAATCTTATTTTGCCCTAATTTCTTAGTATCGTCGTATATTACAAAAATATATTTCTAAAATTAGGTTAGAAATATAAAATATTCCCTAGCAAATCGCGAGATAAAATATATCTAAATATTTTCTTTTGATGAATTTCGCTAATTGAAAAATTTCTTAACATTTTACTAAAAAAAATAGCTACACTGAAAGTGTCTTAGTTGAGAAAACTGTAAGTTATTAAGTAAAGTAACTTAACCCGCATAAAATCTAAATAAAAATATGAATTTTGGATTAATTCTTCCCGATTTCTCCTACCAAAGTTGGGGAAATTAGAGTTATGTTCTATAGACGGAAAAATTAAATTTTTCAGAGAAAATCCTAATTTTTTGAAATATTTTGTCTCATTAGATATAATGAATGGTCTTCAAAAATGATCGATTATGTGAAAATATCTAGGGCAATCATTCTAGATAAGCGATGGCGCACCTTTTGAGCTCGGTGTATCAAAATTCATAAAAAACCTTGCTTGACTAGGGTACCGTGTCGCATCTAGAAATATCCGTTTATGAATAATGTATACGTAAAATCAAATTTATAATATATGTAGGGGAGGTCGGGGCGAAGCGACGCAGTCAAAATTTCTAGGAAACGGTGGCACTGGATTAACAAGAGTCATTTTTATGAGTTTCTCCAGTTCATCCTTTATATTTAGTGGGATGGCATTCAAAAGTCATATATTAACTCACAGGCACAGCACAGTCACTCATATGTTTTTGGCATTTATGTATCGATTTATGTTTTTAGTATTTGCACATTTGGTTTTTTGTGCCCAGAGAATTAAAAATTGTTGCAAAAATTTGTTATTTCTCAAAATTGATGGTAAATATTTATTTATTTATTTCAATGGAATGAAAGACTCTTCTGAATACATTAATGGTCGGTTTCACAAAAAATCGCTTAACAAGCCGTTAATTAAAAGGCTGTTAAATTTAGCGAGCGCTAAATACGACATTTGTTTCACAAACCATTTTTCTCATTCTGGTAACTATTGTTCGTTAAAATACATTCTCATTCTCATTTGAACGATTGAAAAATGGTTTATTCCTTCTATAAGTTAGATTGAAATTAAATTATGCGTAATTCACGTACTTCGTGGTGTAATGGTTAAAGTGGGTAGATTCCGGATTACAAGATTCGCAGTTCGACTCTCTATGATGACAGCTGTATGTCATTATTTATTTTTTTTTTTTTTGTAAAATTTGGTTTAGCTGACCAAAATCGGGTAGTTAAGTTAGCTAGAGATTTAGCGATCGCTAAAGTTTTGTGAAACAAATTTTTTTTTTATTGGAGTGCTAGTGGACTTAAAGAAGCGCTAAATGGTTTGTGAAACCGGCCATAAATCTATTAATCCCAATTAAGTATAAATTAACAAAAATTTAAATATAATGAAATCAAATCGAAAAAAAATAAATGATTTGCTGAAATCAAATGGAAAGAAAATGATGAATTATTTTGTACAGTTGATGTCTAATACTTTTGTGGGAAATATTCATTTTTGGGAGTTTTCTTCTTTTGATTGAGAAATCGTATTTTGAAAATAAACATATACATATATCGGCGCAAAGCGACACATTTTTGGCAAGGCGAAGCGACGTATTTTTGGCGGGGAGAAGCGTCGCTTCCGCATTTTCACTGTATTTCAAGTCAATTATCTCAAATATAATTAACTAAACATAATCGTTTGTTTTTTAAATATTCAAAAGTAGAACTCTTCCCGAATATAATGCCGTTTCTCTTATGTCAAAATTCTGAAAATTGTTGATTTGGTATTTTGGTAGCAAAAAAGGTGGAGCGCTGTACGGACTCGATTACATACATTATTCATTAACTTTGAATCGTAACCAAAATTTTAAATTCTATTTTGGTGGCTAAAAAACTACGATTATTTCGTAAAAAATTACAGTTTGAAAAATAAAACATAAAAATTTTTTTAAAACTAATATGGAAAATAAGAAAAGTGCGTCGCTTCGCCTCGTCCTCCCCTATGTAGAAAGTTTTATACATAAAGGAACAATACAGGGAAATTCTGTAATGTAACACTACTTATTTTATTTTGTTCCTATTATGCTATTTGTTATTATTATGCTGCGTGTCACCCAAAATGTCTTGGCGTGTCACCTTTGACACGCGTGTCATAGGTTCGCCATCACTATATCTAGATCTAGAAAATTAAAATTCGGTATTAATTCTTCTGGAACTTCTAGAAAAGGCATCAAGGAAGACAGGAGCTGAACGAATAAAACACAATTTAATTTAGTATTTAAGATTATTGTAATTTAATTTAATAAATAAAATTATATTCAAACTTATATTTAAATATATTTAATTAGTTTATTATGTAAGTTTTTTTTTGTATTTAATTAAACCTAAACCTTACACTAAACTTCATTCTTAGACTTATTTTAAAATTAAAAATTACTATTTTCTAAACTTAATTATTTTTAATATTATTTTTTTCTGCAAATTTCTTTTAATTTTTTTTTGTCAAATATTGTTTTTGACAATTTTTTTTTTCTAAAATATATTTTTTTTTATCCAATTTTTCTTCAATTTTTTAAAAACTTTACAGCCAAAATATTTTAAAAATTTGTTTTTCTTAAATATGTTTTTAATTGCAATGTTTTTTTTAATTTATTATTATGTTTTTTTTTCTTTTTTAAATGTTGTTTTGGAAATATTTGATTAATTTGATTAAAAAAAATTGGATAATTTTCTACCCAAAATAGATAGAAAACATAAAAATTAAGTTCGAAACTTAAAGCTTTCTTTGAGATTACAAATTGGCTGAGAAAGCTTTTGAGCGATATTTTAATATTTTATCAAAATTTAACAAATCGAATAGAAATTAAATTCTAAATTATGAAAAATGGCATTTTAATTTTAAGCTTTCAAAGAGCTTTGGAAATTTTTAAAGATTAAATTTTGGATAAATTTGAAAATTCGTTAAACATTCGCAAAATAAATTTGACACGTAAAAAATTAATGTCGAAACTTCGAGCTTTCATTGTGCTTTAAAAAGTTTGGATAAGCTTTCGGAAAAAATTTCATATTTCATTCAAATTTAATGAAAGAGATAAAAATTCGATTCCAAATTATATAAATGACATTTTAATTTTAAGCTTTCAATGAGCTTTCGAGATTTTTGAAGCTTTTTGAGAAAAATTTGAAATTTTGTTAAGTGGTCGTTATTTGGATAGAAAATAGATTTTAAAACGTAAAAAATATCATTCGAAAAATGAAGCTTTCTGGGAGCTGTTATGTTTTTGCAGAACTTTTGTACGGAAAGCTTAGTTTTGATATTTTTGTATTTTTCCTCAACTAATTTATAAACTATCTGCATAATTACATTTTTTTGGATCCTATGAAAATCAACCTATTAGAAATTTTAGGGCCCCGGCCCTCCCTTAATTGATATATTTGTTTGATTTTTCGTATATTTTAGCTGAAATCGATTTAACTAATTTTCCGGTTTTGTGAAAAAAAAAATGTTTGACCCATTTGTGAGGTTGAGAAAATTGTTCATTTTCTTCTACATTTTATCCATCGATTTTTTTAACTGTTTTTCGATTAATAAATTTTGAAATTAAATTTTTTATCAACGAAAGTTCATTTGATCTAACTAACATTTTTCCTCGACTATACTATAAATCAAAAACTACTTTCAGGATTTTGAAATGAATAGGATCTGGACGATTTTCCACTAATAAATCATTATAAAGTCTAACTGAACCTTTCTGATATAAAAATGAATACAATTGAAACAGAATTTCCACCAACGACTCGTTTAAGTGATATAATAAATAAGTTAAACATTGACTCATTCAATTACTTTCCACACAGTTTATAATCCGATTATAAATTGCTCACATTCTGTGGAAAATTTTAATATTAAAGAAAAGCTTCTCTACATAAGAAAGGAAAATTCGTAGATACCGTTGTGTATACCAGGATATATGTTTGGTATATATGAGTATTTACGCTTAATTACATATGACTAGAGGTGATAAAACTTCTGGATGGTATGATTGATGATCCAAATCCCCTATCTTGTAACTAGGGTCTTGGGAAATATTTGGTAGAAAACAATTTTCCCAACATGAATTTATAATATTTGTCCTTAAGGACATTAAATCCGCTATTATATTACGGTTTCTGGGAAAAGTTAATAAACTCTGGATTTTTTTTTTTTTTTTTTGAACGAAATGAAAATCTTCAGACAAGGAAGGAAGGTAAATTCACTTGATTAATTAATAAAATTACAATTACACAAGTAATGTTTCCTTTATGAACGGAAAATTAATGGGTAATAAGTAGATTTGAAGAAAACTTCAGAAGTTAGAAATTCATATAATTTAAATAAATAAATATTGAATTAATATAATCACCTTCAACTTTCAAGTGTTTATATGTAAAGGTTATCTTAATATTAAATTATAATATTTCCTTGTTTGTTTTCCTTACAATATAACAGGTAAATAAATTACTTGTATAATTACTTTTCAACTTTTCAAAGAACTAATATCCACTCAAAGGGATTTCTTTCCTAATATCCATATAATTTTCTTCCTTGACAACTAATACCTTAATATTAAATGTCACTTGAATTTTATTCTTTTCCCAAATCCTCAGTGATTGATGATTTGAATGAACCTACACCTAATGTTTCGTCAATAAGAAAAAAAGGTTAAACGGCTTACAACTTGTTCTGGAAGAAAAAATTTTCCTTAAATAGAAAATGTTCGTAATATAATGATGATTTTCCATTCTCCTCCCTTCCCTCCTGAAAATATTGGTTCGATTATTTTCTTAACCATTAACAAAAAAATATTATTTCAAATCAATGAATATTGAATCGGCGTGTATGATTGAATAAATGGATTGATGATAAGTTGGTTAAACAGGAAAATGGAAAAACAATTGAGGAGAATAAATAAATATAGAAATAGAATTTTTTACGACCGAAATGATGCCGTAAATTAGAATTTACTTTCCGTTCTAAAATTTCATCACCATGTATACTTAAATCCTAGATAAGATGTCCTGTCCCCGTAAAAAGTTAAATAAAAATCTTGAAAACCTCTTTTCAAAAAAGCTCTATTATATCCTTATATATATGGGTTTTTTTACACTTGAGATGTACTTAATATTAAATAAAGGACATAATGGAAAATCCTGCCATTTATACTGAAGTAGTTGTATTTCCCTACACAATATAATATTTAATGAGTATTTATTTGAAAAGCGTCCAATGTGATGAGCTTGCGGAAAATTATATTTGTTCTTAGCGATTTTCCTGCACAATCTGGGATGGTTTAAGGAAAATTTATGTTATCATTTTTTGTTCTTAATATTTTCTATTTTGTACTGTTAACAGGCAGTAGCATTTAAATCTTAATAAATTCAAATAAAAAAATTCCCACCAGGATATTCCAGGTGGCTAATGAAAGAAATAATTTCCCTTCCTAAAACTGTTACTATTAGAGATTATGACTCCGGACTTAATATTACGCGAATTATTTCCCTATAGTAAATTTATACTTTTTATTATATTAAATTATTAATTAAAGATTATTAATTAATCGATGTCTATCAAATCAATTAATTTCAGAATCAATTTCAGAATCATACTTTTAAGGATTTTAAGATGATTTTAAGGCCGCATTTCAGAAAATGATAACCATTTCTGCTTATGTATTGCTTGTACCCATCCCTCTAAAATGTCCAGATTTTCCGATTCCAGAATAGTCCTGCAAGATTGTCAGGAAAATTCCATTAAATTGAAGGTTTGGGTAGATTTTTATTGAATTAATTAAAAATATATTTAGCATCATTGTTAAAAATTATTTTCTCTCAAAAATCTTTAGTAAATTTAAATAGAAATCAATCGATTTTCAAATATTTCTTTCATTTAGATTTTTAGAGGGATTTTAAAAATTAAATTTGTGAGGGGACCCCTTTTGTATAAGATGTGGATAGATCTCTTACGTTATCCGCTATGTGATTCCATTTAGAAATATAGAAATTTGGAATTTTCGGCGAAATTATATAACTTTCCCTCAAGAGTTACCGTTTATCTGATGTCTCTCTAATATTGACTCCTAAAAATTCAAGGGATCATTTTTATTGAACAAATTCTATCTTTAATTATCTCTCAGTATCCTGAGATGTCATTCTTCTGATTCTTTAACAGAATTTTCTGAATATTTACATTTTGCGCTGCGCATAATCAGAAAAATTCTATAAAATCACAGATTTTTGACAAAATACTTGAGTTCAAAATAACTTTCATGAAGCTTTTGCTAATAAATGTTAAATTTAAAACAGAATAAATGAAAGGAATGGAAAACAAATTTCAAAACGTATAAAATTATATCTAAACCTCTAAGCTTTCATAGTTCTGAGCTTTTAAGTTATCGCCGAGCTTTCCAACGAAAATTTAAAATTTGATTCAAATTTAATTAATCAATTAGAAAATGAATTTCATAAATACCAATTTTAATTTTAATTAAAAGCTTTTATTAAGCTTTTCCATTGTTTAGAAAACTTTTTTTAGAGATAATTCTAAATGGGTTTGATAGTACAGAGACTTCAAAACGTATAAAATTATATCTAACACCTTAAGCTTTCTGTGAGCTTTTAAGTTTTCGCCGAGCTTTTCAAGGAAAATTTTAATTTTGATTCAAATTTAATTAATTGGATAGAAAATAGATTTTAAGACTACAAACTTTAATTTTAAATAAAAATTTACAACAAGCTTTTCAATTGTTTAGAAAGCTTTTTTAAAGAAATTTCTAAATATTGTTAACCTTAAATAGTTTCGATAGAAAATAAATTTAGGAACGTTTAAAATTATATTTAGAATGAAAAGCTTTTACTGAGCTTTTAAGTTTTTATCGGGCTTCAGATAGAAAATTTCAAATTTATTGAATATTAACAGTTAAAAACTGATTAAAAGTTATATAAATTTAAAGTTTGAAAAAAAGCTTTCAGGAAGCTTTTGTTGAAAAATGTCAAATATCTTATCTGTCAAGAACCTAAACTTCGTCTTGGTTTTTATTTTTATTTATTTGGAAATTTTTAAACACGCTGGTTTTGTTGTCGATTTGTAGCCAATTTGATGAATTTTTGGCTACAAAATGGCCATAAAATTTTGAAGAGCTTTTATTAAGAAAATTTACTAAAAAGTGAGTAAAATTTTAAGAACTTTTTCCCGGCAGTTCTGTGAAAATCTTAAATTTCTCGGAAATTCTCGTAGGAGAATTTAATGACAAGAAATGAAACCGTAGGATTCGGTGCAGATATTCTGGATCAAACTTAATAAAAAAATCGACTCTCAGTGTAGCATCTGCTTTAAACTTAAGATATTAAAAGATCGCCCAAATCTTCACCTATTTGAATCAGTTCCGAAATTTTAAATTATTAAATTTTCCCGAAAATTATAACTTACTTTTCCTAAAAGACACCCCTTTAAAATCAGGGGGTTAATATTTTGATTAAGTTTATTCTACAATTTCCTCGCCGTATCTTTAGGTTTAATTTCGCGTAATCAGATTTTCAGGTCTCATAAGAAACTTTTCCGGAAGTATTAATTTTCCGGTAGACGACCAAGAAAATCCAGTACTTTAATCAATTTAATTAATTTAAATCAAAATGTTTAGAAATTAAATAAAAATAAATAGATTGAATATTTATCAATTTTCAATCAACTAAAACTAAAGTAAAATAAATATCATAAAATGAATATAAACAAAGAAAAACGAACATAATTGAAATCCTCTAAATTCATAAAAGGATTGAAAGGATTCGTTGTACTAGTATATTAATTTTCCTAAGTGAGAGGATACCAGGAAAAATATTTAATAAATAGTAAAACGTGTACCCAGCGGTTATGAATAAATTCTAGGAACCTCTTGTTTACCGATAAAACTTTACCAATAAAAAAAGGATAACGGATAACTTACGGATTACTTCTAATTAATTCATTTCATTTCATTGCATTTCATTTATAATGGAAATTTACGTAATGGATATTTTCTGTTAATTTCCATCAATGTTTAATGATACATTTTAAAGTATACATCAACAACTAAGGACAATTTACAGTAAATTTTCATCCTGTTATAGTTCCATGTAGACGATAATTTTAAGGATAATAATAGACGACAAGGGTTTATATTTGGATAATATTAAAATTATGTGAACCATTAAATTTTCTTATTTAATAAATTTATGATTATAGTTTAATATTCCTAAATTATGAATCCCTAATTAGCTATTGTGGATTATGCTAATAAAGATTTACATTAAAATTTCTTAATAAATTAAAGGAAATAAGGAGGACGGAACGTATATGGGAGATTTACGCAGTTTATAGAATCCTTAATTCATCCTTGGGGGTTGTCTTATATTTAACTTGATATTATTATATTATTTTAGGGATTTGTACATTAAACAAATATTGTGTCTAATATACAGTTTATCCGTTCCCCGTTCATAATTCGAATTTCCAGTGGAGATATGGCCCATCTCTGGTCATAGCATTATACTAATAAATTGGAATGATAAACAATTTCCTTCAATTTATTTATTTATCGTATTGTTCTTAATAAATTAGAAAATCAATTAATAATCAAGAAAAGAAACCCTAGATCCCCTTATTCGTCAAATGAATTACATTTTCCGATGACCTAAATACGAATTTCAATTGCCAATAAATGAATAGGAAAACCCGTTGATACTTAAAGTAATCAATACTGAAATAGCGGTTACATGCTACAGTTTTTCTCGAACGGATAAAGCTTTAAATTTAAATTTATTTGATTAAGGATATAGGGATACGATATGTAAGACTTTAAGCCTCTCCATTCCCTACTGTGTCCGTCGGGAAGAAAAAAAACATTTTATTTACAAGAGAATGTAATTGATACCCAACTGTTCGAGACATTGTTTACTTAGTTAGTCCGTGTGCGACATATGTTCCCTTTAATAAATTATTTCTAGTAAATCGAACTTTAGTAACCCGAGTCCTTCTACATTTAACATATATTTCGATATTCATATCATGTTTTTTTTTTTATCGAACAACCACTTCAAGAGAAGTTGTACCACATTGACTCTAGTAATCTTTGAAAGAAAAACATTGGTACGATAGATTGAGGGCGACACATGTTGTTCGACAATGAATCGAACATTTCTATTTAATAAACTGGGAGTTGGGTTGAATAGTATTGCGATTTTCCATAAATATCCCGAAAAATCACCAAATGGAAACTAATTAATTTACCGGGAAAATAGGTTAGATATGGATGTCTGTTTTCGATACATTTCCTTTCACCTTACCATAAGATTGACATATCGTTTGTAATTTCATATTATTATGTGGAAAATTATTTAACAATGAATTTTCTATCGATCCATTTCCACAGCTAATTAATCCCCAACCATCGATTAAGAGGGATTATCCCCCGACAAGAATGGGTGGGTTTTCTAATATTGAAAATCAATTATGATATCAATATCGGAACGGTTGTGTAAATATTTTGGTAAATGTAATGATTAAGTAATTTTCCGGGATTTTCAGATTAATTGATTAGTTAGAAAATTGCTTAAACATCGATTTTTGATTGTTGATATATCGATTTTTGATTCGATATCTTTCAACACACCAATTTGTTTTACTCAGATACCGAACGGGAAAAATTCTAATTTATATTCTTTTGTTTGATCGAAATTTATTATCAAAATGTTGCCAATTTCACGATTTATTACTTCGCGAAATCAACTTCATCGGGTATGGTAGTAATTGAAAGTTGATATTTTACTAGTCATTTAACTGTAACCTAATTTTGTTTCTGGCAGATTTATTTTATGTATCCAAATATTTGGTAACAATGCGAGGAAGGTATAGTATCCTGAAAATTTTAATCCAACGCCAGGGTAGAAAATTTGATATATCAGAAAATATAGGGGAAAAAATGTCTATATAATTAGTTAAATATTCTGGAAATTTGTATCCGGATTGGAAATTATAAATACGTGAAGATGTAGTTAAAGTTATCAAGAAAAAGTTCAGGATGGGTTTTTTTGGGTCAGGTTTCTATTTTACCCTTTTAAGAGTAAGAAATCTGAGATAATATACATTGAGATTTAAAGAAAGAGAGAAAACACGTTGGGAAATTAGGGAAAATTTCTTTTTTTATTATTCGATAATTTTTTTGTTAAAAGATAACCCTTAACTTATAAACAAAATTTAGAAATAGTGGTATTTTTCACCCAAGTTTTTCATTAAAAATTAAGTCAAATATCAATGATCAGATCTCATAAATTTCCCATAAAATTGTACTTCGAATTATTAAAATCAAAAATTTGACCCTAAAACATGATTCTGTTGAAAATGTGCCCCTTATTCAGGAACTTCTGCTCCAGGAAATACTCACTAGCTCTACTATAGCTCTACTCGGGATTTACTTACAGCTTAAAGGTAATTTTGGAAAAAATTCATCTAAGAGTTTAACCTACTTTCTTCTTATAAACATGAAGTTCTTACTTATGAAACTTATGAGAATAAGATTTCATTATAAAAGGGACGATAGATTCATTCTAAAGTTCTAGATGCTCAAAATATTTAGGAAAGTTCCGAACAATATTTGTTAAGCAATTAAATGCTTCTTAATATTGAAAATGACTTAGGTAGTTCCTGAAAATACTCTGATAATATCTATAAATCCCTTCAAAAATTATTAAATAATTTCTAAGAACTTAAGGTCTTAAAATTATATAAGTTGAGGTCTAAAAATTATATAAGCATCGTTTTAAACTTTTATATGCTCCAAATAAACTTTAGAAACTTCTAATGCTTTAATAGCTTTAATGCGCAGAAAACGTAGAGCACGCCTAATATATCAATAAAATCGGAACCAATTTTTATTGTTGCGAACTGCCAACTAAAATTATTTTATTGATTTTTAAATCGATTGATTACTTTAAATGATTTTCTGAAGAAGTTTCAAGAAAGTTCCAAAAGCTCGTTTAAAGCTTTTAATTAGTATATTATTTTAGTCAGTGTGGGATCTAATTTTTCTCCCAAAAATTAAATTTAAATGAAATCCGAAATTTTACTTTATTGAAATTTAAAACTTCCTGGAAAAGCTTAAAGAAAGTTTAATTTTTCTCCCAAAAATGAAATTAAAATGAATTCTGAAATTTTCGTTTAAAAGCTTTATTATAAAATCGAAAGCGTTAAGAAAGCTTTAAAATTCGGTTTTAAATTTTCCATCCCAATAATTTAACGTCTTTGATATTTATAATTATCTGAAAAGAGCATTAAGAAGCTTCCAAAAGCTTATCCAAAGTTATTAAATTAAAATATTATTTTACTCATTTATCGGTATGTATTTATCATCGCAAACTTCTGTTGAAAAACTCTATGGTAAATCAAAGTCTCTAAGAAAGCTTTACATTTCAGATTAAAATAAATAAGTTTAGAAATCGGTTTTCTATTTCAATAATTTGACGTTAACGAAATCTCAAGTTTTCTGATTAAAGTTCTACAAAATTTTAATGTGTTTATTGGAATCTTTTAATTAAAATGCCATTTTTTTTCATTCCCGTACCAATTTTTCATTAAATTAATTAATGTATAGTTAATATAGTTCCGTAGAAAATCTAAACCTTTAATATAGCTTTACATTTAACATTTCGAACTTAATATTTTTTCTTTTCAAAATATATTTTCTATCCAGATAACGGTCCTTACAGGAAATTTCAAATTAAGCTTTAAAAATCTCGAAAGCCTTTAGAAAGCTTAACATAAATAATCTACTACACGAGCTGGCAATTTCTGGCATATAGGCTGTAACATTTTGTTTAAGGGTCAACCAATTCTGTTGACCGCACGCTACTGATATAAATAAAAAATATAGTAGATGCGTATCAATATAGTCAAGGATTAATTTTGATTGGTAAATTCTGAAAGCTCTATAACCGGAGTGTCCAGCGCCTAACACGACGGGTATTATTTTACCCCCATATTAAAATTAAAATCATTAAAATTAAAATCGGAATAAGAGAAAACCACAAGAAGATCGTAAAAATAAATTATTAAAATAATCTTAGAGGTTTTAGGTCATTAAAATAATTATATTGTATAAAAATAATTTCATTGCTTTTTCATTTTTGAATTTGGGGAACAATAGATTTGTAACATTGAAAAATAAGTTTAACCAATGAGAATAGAAACAAAAAGAAGAGAACCAAACGTAGTGTATTTTTATTTCTGAGTAAAATAATTCGG
>JANTOP010005473.1:0-16988 GCA_027564815.1 Symmerus nobilis
GTAGAGGATGGGGGGGGGGGGGGGGGAAACCATTTATTGAGCGTAAATAAATTTTTTGGAAATTCATTAAAAAATTGCAAAAAATGATTGCTCTTGCTAACGTTAACGAAAATTTTCCGAACATTTCCGAAGTGGTTTTTCCATATTAGCTCCCTTACTTACCGTCCGATCGAAAAGTGATCTTCTGGGCGCATATACAACTGAAAATACACCACAGAAAAATATAAGATAGGTTACAAGCTCGGAGCTGCATACAAAAATTATAAGTTTTGTTTAAGAATAGTAAAAAGGCGTCCGATATGAATATGGTGTACTACAAAGTTGTTGCATACATGATTATGTGTCCAGTGATGTTCGACACAATATGTAGTTTGGTTAACCCTTTAACAGCAACGGAAAAAAATTGTGGTTCGGGAGAGAAAGTGTTAACTAAAAATGTGCTTAATTGATTCCAATTCGCATAGCAATTGATTAGCGTTGGAATTTTTTCGTTAGCTGTCTTAATAAAAAAGTTGATGTTTTCAACCATATTTAGGGGTGGTAGAGGTGTTACATTTTTAAAAATAGGGACATTTTGACCTTTGATCGCCAATTACCGAAAATTTTGTTCGGCGGCAAAAAAAAAGTATTGTTCTATGAATGTTCTGAAAGACAAAAAGAAAAAACTTAGAAAAAGTTAACCCTTTCATGCCTTTTGGACTGAAAATAGATTTTTTTTAGAAAAATGTCTCTAACGGAAGGCAGAGGAGAAAATTGAAAGTTTTACATTTTTATTGGATAGAGAAAAGAAATACCTATCGTGTAATAATAAATAGGAACATATTTCGTTCATACAAAATAAAATAAAAATTTTAAAATATTTTTTTCGCCGAATTTTCAGTGCATTTTTCAATTTTCTATAGAATATATGGGGCCCATACAAATCATATGGAAATGATATAATGCTATAGGAAACCTGTATGCAATCAGGTTGCCCGACCTAGTAGTGTATGGCAATGTTTTTCGGTATATCAAGGAGCATCTGCCAAAAACCAGTGCTGAGAACTGGGAAACACAAAAGCTCAAAAAACCGTCCTGAATGGAAGGTGGTTGCGTATAGGTAGGAATAAATTATCCGGAGAACAACCTATACTGAACCACCTTCTTTTAGAATCATTAAGTATAAGTATAAGTATATTTAATATTAGGCGCTGTTTGGAAATAGATTAGAAATGGATTGAATGTGAATTGCTTAAGGTAGTGAACATTATATTAAGTGGAATTTTAGTGTGTTAAATAATATTTACATACACATATATACACGTTATTTAATATTACTAAGGTGGTTAGCTTTGTCCGAGCGAAGCGAAGGTAACCCAAGGCAGTATTCTAAATAAATAGTTCTATTTTTTATTAAATATATTTATTTAAACAAAGGCTCCCATTAGCTGAGAAAATGCTTATTCTCGCTGAATATATCCCAGGTATTATGAATATGCCATTGAGCAAATTCTCAAGTCTTACTTGGAAGCATTTACTAATGCTTCTATACAACCCAATATATATATAGTCAACAATTTTATTTTCCCTGATTGGATGGGACGAGGACGAGGACGAGGACTACCATTTCTTCTGTCATTCTGCAAACTCTGTATATTATAAAAAGAAACGACGGATAAAATTGCGACCGACATAAATATATTATATTAACTTGATAATCATATTTTTTTTCCTCTACATAGTCCTAGTCTATTCTGTTATTCTGCTATCTTACAAGAAAATATAAAAAAAAACTTTTTATGATCGCAAAACCCGCATTCGCTTCTCTCCGAAATCCTCCTAATCCTACTAAACCCAGAATATTAATATAAATATATATTACAATCCGATTCACTTGGATAAGAACAAATTATTTTATATCCATGAAAAGATAGGTACAATATACCCAACAAAATGTGACCTTATTCAAGTGAATCGAAATGTACATGTATATAATGTATGTATCTGATGAGTTCTAAAACTCGGATTAAGACGGTATGATGTATATGGTATGTTAATCTAGAATGGGAGATTAGATTAGGATACACAATGATTGTCAAGAAAAGAAACCGGTGAACTGTTGATTAAGGTGCCGGAACAAGTTGAGATAAACCAATCGAATGCCGTGTCATTAAAAGTTCATCAAATATAATTAAATATCATTAAGAGAATGTCAAAATGGAAGAAAAATCCTATCTTGCCTATCCTCAAACATATGGATGACCTCTTGTTCCTGATTTAATATCAGGCGAATATCCCTCCCTAGATTTCACATTATATACTTTTCTGTATCATTAAATAAATGCGAAGGCTAAATTTACCAACAGGTTGGTGTTATTTGTCTTCTTATGTATTCCGATCTGAGATAATCAGTCTGTATATATAAATTATACTATCTACTGATATCCCATGGAAAATTCTTGTATAGGCATGCGCCCAGAGACTCTGAAATGTGAGAAATTTTCCATTCCGTATATATTATTTGGTAAATTTATAACTAAAATTGAATTTTACTTAGGTAAATGTCGAATTCGATTCATCACGTTCACCGGATTCGGATACTCTCTTTAACAAATCTATTATGTTTTAAAATCGCTGCCTATATAAACCCTCGGAATCCTCTAATGGTGATAGCTGCTGTAAGTAATTTTGGAGCTGTTAGTTGGGTGATAGCTGACAATGCAGTAACTTACCTTCATGTTATATTTATGTAATTCAATCATAATATATAATAAAATTCGGTTCAATATCTGAAATGATTCTATGTCGGTTAGGTAAAGTAGTGGTGGTCGTTGGGACTTATACAATTTTCCCAAAGTTTACAAGAATCCATACAAACTAAAAACCATTCAAAATACAAAATAAT
Organism: Symmerus nobilis; assembly: GCA_027564815.1. NCBI lineage: Eukaryota > Metazoa > Arthropoda > Insecta > Diptera > Mycetophilidae > Symmerus > Symmerus nobilis. The sequence continues at coordinate 2,885 of JANTOP010005473.1, forward strand.
ATGTTTATTCATAGTGGCCTTTATTAACAGTATAAAATTAAACGTCCATAATAATTCACGAGTTAAAATGTCTGGGTGGAAGTCTATTCAAATTTGTTGCAAATCAAACTGTTGAAATTCTCTGCTTTTCAGATAATTGTTTTATTTCAAGGTGGAATATATCTATGAGAAAAGAAAGACGTACAAATTAGTATATTACAGATGAATAAATAGGGAATTCTGCTGCAATTGGGATATTTCCAATGTCGCTATAATTCAAATTTCCAAATTCATACAAATTGAATCAGAAATGTAAAATATAGAAACAGGAATTTAAAAAAATTATAACAGAATTCCTAGACAGAAATGTAAACTAGTTCCCTACACCCGTTTCACCAATTCGAATAAAATTAGGAAATACGGAGAAAAGAGGTTTAAACATTTACAACGTTCCATTTACTCTTTAGATATGTCGATCAAAAATAATCAATATAACAAATACTCACCGTAACTGAGAGCGTCCATTAACGGACATTTTCAGATCGGTTTCGTAACAAACAGATCATTTATATTGTATTAAAGCTGTCTCTGACTTCTATTCCCTGTAGGAATACGCTGTAATTTAATTTTCGTTAAACCGAGATAAACATGAAAAGCTCGATTCTCCAACGCATTAACGGCCAATGGATTGTTGGTAACCCAAACCAATGTTTGTCCATTTGAATCGACTTTCTGATCGGCCAACATCCAATTAAATGTTCGTAAGCCGGTATTTTGTGCCGTAAGGGCCTTGAGAATATTATCCGGGCTCAATGATATGTGATATGGAATATGAGCTCGAAATGTAACCGGTTTTAATACCGGTTTACCTTTAATGATACGAAGTGGAGCGCCATTTGGTTTTATCGCTTTGATCACCTTTCGCAACCAATTGTAGCTGGATAGATTTCGGCAAGCAATTAACAGACCGTCACGATATTTACGAGAACGTGGAAATCTGGGGATAAAATTACCATCTCTAATCAAATTGATCTCATCCAAAATATCAACCCATAGCTGATCGATTTCGGTGTCGAGTAACGATCGATTCGGATAGTCTCTATGAACTACATGAACTTTTACTTCATCATAAAATGGTTTTAATGAAGCGGCCGGTCGGTAACCTGTTGGCTGCTTACTTAATGCGTCGAATGAAAATGAAGGTTCGGAATGAGGTTTGTTGAAATTATTCAACTTGCTTCCCCCATCTGTTATTCCGCTCAATCCGGCAATGTCAAATGATCCCGGATTAATATTACCGGTAAATTCGGCTGGTACATTCGGCTCGAAACCTCCCGCATTGAAATTGGTAGCATTAAAATCTCCGGTATTGCTGGTATAATTTTGCAAATTGAATGCTTGAGGATCGATATATTGTTCCGGTGGTGGATTCCAGGAGCTCGGTCCCGACGTCCATTCAATTTTGCTAATATCTGGTATGTCAAAATCATTATTCGGATTATCAATGTTAAATGAATTATTATCATATTGATTATTCACATCAATATCCCATTGATTTTCATTGTTTAATCTCCGGCGATTACGACCGTCCATTTTTTGGGACCACATTGAAGCACTACGTGATCGAATGTTCCAATCCGAACGATCGTATGACTGTGAACGTCGATAGTGTAGACGAACCGGCGAATTTTGATAACTTAAATTACTTAGCGGGCTCAAATCTCTCAGCGGGCTCAAATCAAGTAGCGGACTCAATGAACGATCCATCGAATTTGAGGAGTCTCGTAGTCGGCTACGACTGAAACGATCGCTCGACGATGAACGTCGGAATTTCTTCAGCAGCTCACGAGTCGCCTTAATTTCGGACATCTGAATGTTATGTACTCGAATCGATCTCGGTTTAATCCTTTTCGAAATGATAAAATTGAATCGTGAAAAAAATTTAATAAATGGAAAGAAAGTGTTTAGAAGGAATACGGATTTTTTCGGTCCCCAATACAGCTTCCCAAATATAGCCAATATTTAATAGACATACTTATCGACGAATTATCCTACATTCATTCATTGGTTAACATAAAACATTTAAGATTTTTTATCATTTTGTCTGCCTTATCTTGAAATGGAAAAGAGAACATGATTGGACGGTAAATGGACAACTTAGAAGATTTTAATCATTCCAGTTATCGACGGGTTACTCGTTATTATGGGTAATCTAGTGGATTTAATTAATTTCAAAAAACTTGTTAAGATAGAAGAGATGATATTGTTTTTTGATTCGCAAATATTAAGTCTACCGGAAAGTTCTGTCCGTTTTTAGAAAAAAAACAAAATAATAAATTTTCATACATTGAATAAACTTTATTGAATAATATATTTTCCATCGTTATTTATGACTTCTTGCCAGCGTGATGGCAATTTGTATATCCCATTTTTAAAAAATTGCCTTATCCCTAGAGGCGAAAAATTGAACTAGTGCTTGTCTGATATATGTTCTTCGTAAGAACAAAAACAAGTGATAATCGGAGGGTGCTAGGTCCGGGGAGTATGGTGAATGCAACAGATTTTTCTAGCCTAGCTCTGCAAGTCCCCAAAGAAGTATGTGGCTTGGCATTATCATGAAGCAGTATGATGTCTTCCCTATTGAACATCGCCGGCCTCTTTTTTTGTGAGTGCTGTTTTTAAATTATCCAATTGCTGACAGTACCTCTCCGAATTCTGCTTCTCGTTCGGTTTCAACAGCTAAAAATGTTCCCAACCAACCCAACGAATGTCCCACCATATACACAACATTCTCTTATTCAGGCTCAACTTTGGTTTAGAGGGGGAGGGTGGAGGTTTTCTGGATTCACAATATGCCCTTTTCGTTACGATATTTCCGTAGGTAATCCACTATTCATACCAGTTATCATCCGGTCCAAGAAGGGTTCAATTTTGTTACGTGCAAGCAGATCTCGAATATTTCCACACCAATCCTAGTTTCCGAATATGGTCCGAAATGGTTTGTTGAGCTCAATCATGCCTCTCCGCAATCTCCGATGTTGTCAAAAAAGGAGTTTGCTCTAACATGATCTTAACAGTATCGTCATCGATCAAAGATCCCAGAGCATGGATTATCACAAGGGTCAAATTCACCAATTTCAAATTTTTCGAACCATCTTCTGCATGTTCTATCAGAAACTGTACCTTCACCAAACACTTTCAATAAATTTCTACACGCTTCTGTAGCATTTCTTCCATGTATTCGTAGGAATTCGTAGAAAATACAGTGACGTAAATGAATTTTAACAGAAGCCATGGTTACACGATCGCGTCTCACTTAATACTAATATGAATCATCTTCGTTTTAGTTCATTTGGTAGGTCAGTACGTATACATTTAAGGATAAAAAGAGAGGGCCAAATAATCTAGTTAATAATAATCTAGTATAATCTAGTACAAGGGTCGGCAACCTTTCTAGGCAACGGGTCAAAACCAACCAAAATGTGAGTATAAAGAAGACGTTTCGGGTCAGTGGTATTTTCATTTTTAAAACAGTTTTTATTGGTGAATATGGTGCCCACCATATCCTTCCCTGCTTAAATGCGCGATAAATTTATTAAAGCGGATCAGTGGCGTGCGGTAAACGTCTCCATAAGTTGTGCAGATTTGTTCGGCCGGAAAAATTGTAAAAACGCAAAGTTGGTTTAACAGTTAGGTAAAAATACAAAAATTGAATATTTCGGAATAGTTGAAATTTATCTACGTATAAGAAATATCAAATATTCGTAAGGGCTCGTACCGAGAAATTTGAATTTCGGACATCGCAACATTTGATCCGGACTTTCCAATTGTTTTCTTCGGATCCAAAAAAATGTAATGATGCAGGAAGCTTCTAAATTAGTTGAGGAAAAATACAAAAATATCAAAACTAAAGATTTCGTTCAAAAGCTCTGTAAGACCTTAAAAGCTGCCATCAGGACGGCCGCCAGAGTACTAAGCGCCCGTGGGCAGAGAATATCCTTAAAAAAATTTAGACCTCTAGCTGTTAAAATAATGTAGTTCTATGAGGTTTACTAAAAATACTGTAAAATTACATACGGAATTTATTGCAAATTGTATGCAAATTGAAAACAAAGTGGAATTAATTAATAAACAATTCTTCAAAAAGCCGAAACATTTCACTGAAATCTGGAAATTTTTTTGAAATTTCGTAAAAATCTGGAAAATTATTTTTTTCATAATCGATTTTTTTGGCATCGATTTAAAAATATAACTTGTTAGATAACCCCTTAATGTTTATATGTCGTTAATTCAAGTAACTCATCCCCTTAATGTATGAATAACTAAGATTTTAATATTTCAAGCTTTCTGGGAAATTATGAGTTTTTTATTAAAAATTTGTAATTCATTAATTACGTCCCACTCTAAACTCTATCAAAATTCGGCGGTTGATTTTCTTTTTAATTTGGAGAAAATAATTTGTTCAATATTTATTCGAGAACAATTCTGCGTAATTACACTTCATCTATCCCGAAGAAAAATTCAATATTTTATTCAAAATGATCCCGAAAATATTCCAGAAAAATTATGATTTATATATAAAATCTTATTTATTCTTAAATATAGATTTTTGGTGTGGTTTACAAAATATAACTTGGTAGATAACCCCTTAAGGGGATTATCCCCTAAATGAATCCTAACTAAAATTTTGAAATTTCAAATTGAATTTAAAAAATTCTAAAATTTTCTATCATTTCATTGTGAATTGGATCTCCCAAATATTGATCTGTAATTCTCGAGCTAGATGTTTGAATACGGCGCAAATGTTCTGCCATTACCGTATCAAATTTAGCAAAAGTTTCTGCCAATTTAGAAAATTTCCATTATATTTCTCGTAGAGCCGTTTCCACTAATCTCTGAAATTCAGATTTCTAAATGTTTTTTAATTTTGCCGATTAAATTCAGTATCGAAGCATAATATTTATGATCACACATTTTCTATATGAAGAAAATATATTACTCTGATGAATTATATGTGGAAATTACTTATAATTACTCTTATAAATTAAGTGTGGGTTACTAAATTTTAATTTTAATTACTCGTAATGGCGCCCCTTTAGAGATGCGCCCGTGTGCGGTGAACAACCTCGCTCCTATGGAAGCAGCGGGCCTGGCTCCCATAAAGCTTAATTTTCCGAACCTTATTTTTACGCCCAAAAATCTATTTTCTATCCAAACACCGATCCTTTAAATGATCCTATCCGATTCATTAAATTTAAATGAAATATGGAATTTTGGCAGAAAGCTTATTCAAGCTAGTAAAAGCACAACGAAAGCTTCAAGTTTCAAATTTAATTTTTAACGCTTAAAAATCTATTTTCTATCCAAATACGATCCTTTAACAAAGTTACCCAAATTTAAATTTACCCAAAAAAATGCTTAAAAACTATCGAAAGCTCATTCAAAGCTATTAAATAAAATAATTTGAGTTGAAATTTGCAGCAATACAAATTGGTTACGATTTTGTTGATATTTCAAGTGTGCTCTGCACCTTCTGCTCATTAGACTGCACGCCACTGAAGTGGAGATACATATACTGAAAAGACTCGGTTCTACAGAATTTTGCATTTAAATAAATCAAAACAATAAGTATAAAATTAAAAACATAAATAATGATTATAGGGTATTATATAATTCGCGTCAGGTCAATTGTAATTTTTGACTGTTTGTATCAGTGATTCCCAACCTTTTTTTGATCAGGGACCACGATGATATTTTTGTTTTTAGCAAGGACCACAAGGTTTTAAGAATAAAAACTGTATTAATATTTTAATAGATTTTATTTAAAACTTCAACAACTAAATTAGATTAAAATTAGATGTGAAAAATCCTCAATGTGATCTTTGAGCTTGCATCGCATTTAATAGCTGTGGAATCCTGGGGCTGATATTATTGCTCAAAGTAACACGCATGTCCAGCACTTACCTTCAATCGGTTACGAGACTTGTTTTAAATTACATCAGCTCTTCTTCGATTTTTTCAGCAACTTCCACAACATTAATGCCAAAAGGATTACGAATCAGCTTTTGGATACCTTTCGATTCGGTTTCGTCATATTCCGGGAAGTATCGATTGAATTCATCGACCAGTACTTTTTGATGTATTTTGATGATTCTTGTACCACTAGGCCCGAGATTCATCTTCTTTGAATTCTCTAATTTTTCTTCAGAGAATTCTGGTGGTCGGTCACAGAAATTTGGATGTACTGTTTCCAAGTGGCGTTTTAATTTTGCTAGCTTTAAAACATCGTTTGCAAGAATGATGAAGGCCAATTTTACAGAAGACGCGATAGAAGCATAGGCAGCGAGTGAGAGTTGTAAGAGTGGGCGATGGTCAAGAAAATCAGCACCACCACTTACAACCACCTTCTCAATAAAAATAGAATAAATCGACATTTTTTTTTCATTTTTCCATCTGACAGCAACTCAAGAACTATCAAAATCATCAATAATCTTGAAATCAAAAATAATCTAAGAAATTTTATGTACTTATTTTCTACTTTCTCACCGGACAAACTACAAGCTACGTGCCCATACCTGTTCCACATGTTTCACGGACCATTTTTAGGATCTCGCGAACCACCGGTTGGGAACCAATGGTTTATACACTGTCTTTTCAGAACTCAAGTGGGTCACTTGAAATTATCAAATGGGTCACTCGGTGACCCGCGGGTCATAGGTTGCCGACAATTGATCTAGTATCTAGTTAATAATTTTGCAAACGTTTATGAATTCATTGCAAAACTGAATCTAAACTACTCGAAAATCCTGTAAAAAAAACCTACCTGCCATGTGTTGTAATTAAACGTCCATCGCATTTTAAGGCTTTCTCATACTCAACCACAGATCTTAATTCAACGTAACAATCACCGCTAACTCGATTTTGGTCATCTCGCATCAAATGAATGTCCCGTTCGTCAAGATCCACCCCTAACAAAATTGTGATAACAATGATTTTATTGGTGATGATTAAGAAATTTATGTTTATACCTTTAAAGAATCGTAAAATATCGTTGGTCGTTGTTCCCCACGATAAATTATTTAATCTCACCACCCAAAATGTATGATGCCTAATGACTTCCAGTTTCTTGGTACTAGACAACGTCGTCTCGTCCTTATTTTTTATATCATTATAAGTAGCTCGATCAACTAAAAATCAATTAATTTATATCGATTAAATACAAACGGATATCAAGTTCTTACTTTTTATTATCCGACGATTCAACATTTGCCTATTCATTAGCAGGGCATGCTTCAAATCTCTGGCCGATTTCAATTCAACGAAAATTCGTAACGTTCTATTCAGCCCGCTTTTCGAGCGATGGATGCCATTCGGATAAATTGAACAGCCGCTAAGGAAATTGATTATGTCCGATTGTGGTGTTGTTCGTCTGACACCACGCAAACAGACAATGTAATCCTCGCGACCATTTCGCATAAAATTCTTTCGCTCGCCACTTCCTCCAAACGATGGTCGATGGAATTTTGCGTTCGATACATTTCGACGAGACATTTTTTAAGATTTACCTAGAAAATATTAAAAATGGAGAATTGAACGATTTGGTCAAAAAGGATTGGGCTTCTCTTCCACTAAACTCAGGTACGGGTCGATAAAATCAACTCTAATCCGATTAATATTAAGAATATTCAATCATTTAATTAAGGAACATACCTTCAAGTACTTTTCCTTTTATTTTTCGTACAATTCAACTTGAAATCTCTATTATTAAGTTGGTAAATTAACAATTTCCTCCGATGATGCTGAATTGCTGATTTTTGGATTAGAAAAAACAATTAAGGAAATGAAAAGTCAAATATGGATGATCTCGGATATTAAGCTGACAACACACACATTTTTGTTCGGGATTTTATCTCATTCCAAGGATGAAATTACCTGATGATCAAATATTGTTAGTAAAGTTAATTATTTAAGAAACATAGTTTTTTATGATTAGACACATATGGGAAGATGTAGCCGCGTCTTCCACACGTCGGTTTAGATTCGTAAATTTGTGGACCCAGAATAGGTGCTAATACGTATAAAATTACCTCCCAAACCCAAAGCTTTCTTTGAGTTTTTAAACTTTTGTGGAGCTTTGAAGGGAAATTTCAGATTTGATCAAAATTTATTTATTCAGATTAAAATTAGTTTTGGAAATGTATGACATTTAACTCGAAATTTGAAGCTTTCTCTGAGCTCGCATGCCTATGACGAACTTTTGCCTGAACACTTTTCTGTCTCATTACAGCTAAAATTATTTGGATTTAAAATAGGTGTCAGTACGAATAAAATTAGGTCCCAAAAATAAAACTTTCTTTGAGCTTTTAAACTTTTGTACAGCTTTTGTAGGAAAATTTCAACTTTGGCTTAAATTTATTTATTTGGATTAAAATGGAGTAGAAAAACTAAAACATTTCTTTTTCAAAACTTAAACAGCAAGCACATAAAGCACATAAGACAAATGAAAAATCACAATGATTATCTGGCTTATTCCGAATTACGTAAATTGTTGTCTGATTATTAAAATATCTGTTTCAAGACCTACATTCATAAAACAGAGTCGTCTATACGTTCAAATCCTGACTAGTTTTGGAATTTTATTAATTCTAACAAAAAAACAAATACGATCCTCTCAATAATGTCTCTTGATGGCACTGATGCAACCGGTACCCAAAATATTTGTAGTTTGTTCGCAAGGTATATTCAATTTGTGTATAATACTGATATTTTCTGTGGAACGAATGTCTCTTCTTCCATGCCTTGCGTGGACATAAATAGAATATTTATTGATTGGGACAGATTAAATGTCAGTTTGAAATCTATCAATTGTGGCAAGGATAGGGGTGCGGATGGCATTCCTCCAATAATTTTAAGAAACTGTGCTGTTTCCTTAACGATACCGTTGATCGATATTTTTAAATTCATCACTGTCCAAGGGAATTTTTCCATCTAGATGGAAGACCTCACACATAGTTCCTATATATTGTATAAATCTGGATTTCGTAAACATATAGAGAACTATAGAGGAATTGCTATATTTCCAACTATTGGAAAATCTTTTGAGAAATTAGTCTGTGATATATTAACGTTTAATGTTAAAACATATATATGTGATAATTAGCACGGATTTATTAAGTGAAGATCAACGGTGTCAAATCTATTAGAGTTCTCAAATATTATCTTTGAATCTCTCAAGTCCGGTCCGCAAGTCGATATTATTTACACTGAGTTTTTAAAGGCATTTGATCGCGTCCAGCATAATGTTTTGTTAAATAAACTGGTCTAAAATTGGTATTAGTTCTCTGTGTTTAAATTGGTGAAGCATCATATTTATTAGGTCGTACATAATGTGTCAAAATTGGATCAAAATTTTCGTCATATCAAGGTGTCCCACAAGGGAGCCACCTTGGTCCATTATTGTTTACATTATTTATAAATGATCTACCATCTGTTCTATGTGACACGCGCTCTTTTTGTTTCTTGTATGCTGATGATGCAAAGTTTGGGAGAATTATTGACCACAGCGATGATTGTTTTCAGCTTCAAAAGGATCTAGAAAATGTAGTATCCTGGTGTCAACTGAATGGTCTGTCGTTTAATATTAGTAAATGTAACGTCCTCACATTTAATCATCGCTTTTCAAGTTTCTCTTTCAACTACCACTTAGATGGATGTATTATCAACAGAGTTGATCGCATGCGTGATTTGGGGGTCGCATTTGACAGCAAACTCTCCTTTAATTCTCATATTGACTACGTGGTATCCAAAGCATATTCAATGCTGGGATTTGTGAAGAGATCTGGTCAGTTCTTTAAACCGTAGAATTAAAAAGCTATTTACTGCGCATTTGTTAGGTATATTCTTGAATATGCTTGCGTAATTTGGTCCCCTCAATATTCTACACATATTCAGAGACTGGAATCGGGACAAAAGCAGTTTGTTATTTCGACCCTCCTCCGACTGGGCTGGTCGGCGGCATATCATCTACCACCTTATTCAGACAGATGTAAGCCGATTGGTCTTAACCCTCCGTCGGACACCTATTTTTAAACCTTCCGTCGGACACATGGTGCCTGACTGGACCCCTATGTATTAACATGCATTTATATGGGAAAAGGTACTGCATGGCGACTCATTTTTATACTACGCAGTTTTATTATTTTCATATCTCACCTTTCTCATTGGTTTTGGCCTATGTTGAACTACCTGTGGAAGCGAAAAAATGTCCTAAACCTATTTTGGATTATGAGAAAAACATTTTTTTTTTAATTTATTTTTATTCATTTTATTCTATATTTATAGTCAGTTAGACTAATAAGTCCGTTGATTGATTGATGAAAATTAAATTAAATTAAAGCTTTTCCTTAACTCGTAAGTTTATATCGAGCTTTTGTCGTAGCATATAGAGTTACGATACAGTTAAGTTATTTACATGTACAATAGGTGTCAATGCGAACAAAATATCGTTTCAAACTAAACGCTCTTTTGGAGCTTTTGAAGTTAGATGGAGCTTTTGTAGGACAATTTCAGATCTGATTTAAATTTAATTATTGACATTTAAAGTAGGTTTGAAAACGTTTAATACTTTATTCAAAATGTAAAGCTTTCGATGAGCTCGTAACTAAATGCGCAGCTTTTGTTGTGATATTTTTAGTTCATGACAAATTAAATTATTTGGATGGCAAGTAGTTTTCAATGCGAATAAAGCTGCAACCCAAAATTTAAGATTTCGTAGAGCTTTTTTTAAAACATTTTAAATGTTGTTGCGGTTAAATTATTTGGATGTAAAATAGGTGCCAAGGCGAATAAAATGAAGTCCCAAAACTAAAGCTTTATTTGAGCATTTATTTATGATTTTGTTGAGCTTTCCATTATTTGGAAGGATAGTAGTATTCAATGCGAATAAAATAAAATCCCTAGTTTAAGATTTCCTTGAGCATTTAAAGCTTTTGTTGAGCTTTTATACAATCGTTCGAGATTTGATTAATATATATTTTATGTACGATAATTATTAGAATTAAAATTAGATTGCAAAATATAAAAAATTGTATCCAAAACTTGTTAGATTTTTAAATTTATTCAAAGCATACAAAGTTTCGGGTTTTTTTTTATAAATCAAACAAATTGGATTAAAACTGAACGAAATTAGGCCCCCAAACTAAAGCGTTCATAGAGTGATTTTGCTTGAGATTTGCATATGAAATTGGCGCATTGAACTTCATGGCCAAGAGAGATTCAAATCGCGATACCTGTGAATAGCATAATGTGAATGTAACAAGAATTGTAGTAACACTGAGATTTTCATGATAAATTTTACAGCTCATCACTGTTCATTAACTGGCGTTTGTAAGTCAACGCGGTTAATCAGCTATTCCTGTTTTTGCATTTATTATATGAATTTACGGAATTCTTTAAATAAACTTTCCAAACAGTAAATATAAAATATATTTGTTTTTAATTATTATTGTGCTCGAAATTAAATCACTGGTTTCTTTTAAATCTACAATATAAATCGCGGAACTTGCCGTTAGCACCTCGGTTTTAAATTAATTGAAAATCTGACATTTCCAAGCAATCCGCCAGCGCCAATGTCAACGACGACCTGATTAACTAATAAATAAAAAAAATTGTTTGGGGAACGCAAGTTGAAGTGGAAAAAATCATTTCATTTTTCATTAAAAGCGCGGTTAATAACAATTTTCACATTTCTACCGGTAATTTAAATCAGATTTTACAAATCCCAATTGTAGGATGGCGAACTGGAACTGGAATACGGCTACGAATGCGGTTAACGAAAATACAAACCGGAACAAACAACTTGATTTCGGATTTTCATTTGGTGGTGGAGGGGATCGTGACCGTAATCGATCGGCTCCAGGTACATTTCGTCACCTAGATAATCGTAACTACGGAAATAGTATTGATCAATGGGCTGGATGCAGTCAGATCAATCAAGGAGGTGATCGGAACCGTGGCGAACCAGCCCCAAGTTCCTTACGTCAATTTGATAACCGTAACTACGGTAATGGTACTGACCAATGGGCTGGAAGCAGTCAAAACAATCAAGGAGCTGATCGGAACCGCAGTGAACCGATCTCAGGTTCTTTACGTCAATATGATAATCGTAACCACGGAAATAGTCAGAATAATCTAGGGGGTGATCGTAACCGCGGTGAACCGACCCCAGATCAATATGATAATCGTAACTACAGCACTGGTAATGATCAACGGGCGGTAATCAGTCAGAACAATCAAATGAATTCTAGAGGAAGCGGCTTTGGAAGTTTTAATAATTCAAATCGGCAACGTGATGATTTTCCAATGGCCCAAAATCGAAATTATGATAATTCTGGGCAAGGTAATACCGTAAACCAAGTTAGTTTTAAGTCACTGCTAGGGAATAGTCCTAATATTGATCGTCAGGCGTTCAACAGTTCATTCCATCGAGATGATGATTTTCCAATGTCTGGTAATCGTTCGTCTTTTGATCAAAATTACCGGAATTCGGACCAAGGAACATACAATAATTCTAGCCAAGGAAATTATCATAATTTAAATCGAGGACAAGATGATTATAATAAGCCAATGGATAGGAATCAAGGGAATAGTGAAATGCAATCGTTCAACAGTTCATATCGTCAAAATACCGATTTTCCAATAGCCGGGGATCGAAATTATAATAATTTCGGACAAAACAGTTATAACAATAATTCTGAGCGAAGGAATTTAGGGTCTGGTGAATTTCAATCGTTCAGCAGTTCCAATCGTCCAGATACCGATTTTCCAATTTCTGCAGATCGAAATTATAATAATTCGGGACAAGGAAATTATAATAATAATTCGATGGATAGGAATCGACCGGGTGGGGAATATCAATCGTTATTCAAAAATCTTAATCGACTGGCTCAAGTACTCCGTACACCGAGTGGAAGTCGTTATCAAAGCCTGCTGCCTGGAAGTAGATTCCAGCGTCCGTATGAACGTGAAAAGGGTTGGATTCGTCCTAATCGGCGGGGGACGGGACGAAAACCTAATCAGATAGGGCAGCGAAATGTACCTAAGCCGGTTAATGTTGTTAAGAGAAAACCTCCGATCGATTATAAGAAGCAGATAGATGATGAGATAACCCATTTAGGATATCGTATACCCGAGAAACCATTCTGTAAGTCGGTGCTGCAAGCTTTGTATACCGGCACTGAATTGGGACAGAAAACGAAAAATCGGCTCGTTAAATTATCGCAGGAATACGAAGCGAAAAAGCGGCCAGGTAAAACGATTCCACTCATACCGTTGACCACATCGAATGTGTTACGCATTCTTGCCACCTGTATGTCCAATCCGGTGGATGATAAGGAAGAATACGAGAAGCAGACAAGGAATTTCTCAATAAACGCTCTGATCGTTCACAAAGACTATCCCAATCAACATTTAACGCTTGCACAAAAAAATCTAATTAGCGCTGGTATTGTTAATGCCATCGCGCACATTGTCGATCAACCAACTTCACCCCGATTCTTACGGCCCGGATCCCATCGTTCCGGTTTGATGGCTATCTGCCGGAATCGTTACACGTTTGATTGGTTACGGAAAACCATTCGCTCGATACGTCCGGACGGTATTCAACTTCGTATAATTCGGGAAAAATGGGCAAGCAGATTATTTAAAATAATGGGTCGTATACCGTGCCGAATTCCAATCGACTACAAGAAAATTATGCATACCATGTCATTACAAAATGATCGACAGCGATGTGACGAATGGGAACTGATCGACGAGCCGAAGGTGAATGATGAACAAGTATATGTTTGGCGGATCAACGAATCTTCGTACAGGGCGTTGCGACGACGCGAAATGCTTATACATTTTGGTTTGGGCACAATACAAATGAAACGAGTTGGCCGTAGGGAATTGGAACTGAAACCGGATGGCTCAAAAACCAATCTAGAAATTGAAAAGTAATTTACCGGACCTAATACTTGATTGAACTGTATTTAAATCGAATTTTTCAATAATAAAAGTTAATATTCAATTTAATATTGTTAATATTTAATATGTTTTATTCAGTGGCGCCAATTCAAGAAATCCT
>JANTOP010005484.1:0-16979 GCA_027564815.1 Symmerus nobilis
GCCAAAAAACCATTGCAAATTTTTGTTTTTGGATTAGAACTTGCAAATTAAGGTTTTTACGCAAAAGTGGCCCAAGACTGAAATATTACAAGGCGTTGTCAGGTAATTAAAAGGGCTTCAATATTTTTTTATTTGAAGATTTTCCTAGGAAAAATAGGTTAATTAATAAGTCTGATATATTATAGAAAGATAATTGATAGTTTTCACATTTTTCAGGATGTAAATCAGGATTCTACTGTTTACTGCACGCTAAAGGGAACATTAAACAAGGATAATACAAGTGAAATACAATTTAATAGTTACATGTACTATATATACCATGTTTTATATAATGTACTTATGTAACCAAGGTTGGATCGAATGGAAAAAGCGAATGATATGCGTTTCGGCGCGAGAGCTGTATCTTCAGGTGGTTTGTTTCAACAATTAAATTAATTAATGGAAAACAATCTTTTATTACTTTTTGAAAAAATCGAAAAATATTACGAAAATTTGAAAATATTTTCATCTGATGCTGATGTGCTTGAATTTGGATATGACACAAAATTAGATAAAGTTAGGTAGTAAAGTTTTAGTTGCAACATGAATATGAAGTAGCAACATTTGATGACCTAAGATGTATATTTCACCAAATTCCACCGATTTTATTGAGAATTTGAGAATTATATAAAATATTAATTCTCAAATAGATCGGAAAAGTAAAACCATTGAAAATATTTCAATAGTACGGGAAATGAATATCTCCAACCAAGACTGTTTGAGAATTTTTGGATATATTCTGCCAAATTGAACATTGGAACATTGGAGATTAATATACGGGAGTTGATTAGGAAAGTTTGTAAGTTCGATAAAACCAGACATTTTCAGATACAGTTTTCCAATATTATGGGATAGGAAACTGTAAATTGGAAGTTTATATAGTCTGAAAATTTTGTTAAAGGAAATCAAGAAATTTTATAATTTCAATTAAAATTTGTAAAACATTTTATGTATTTAATGAAATTTCATGATTTTTTGTCAATCGTTCCATTCAAGCGTGACTTTTTGAAAATTTTCCGATTTTATGAAGAATTTTAATTTGTAATTCTAATTTGTGTTGATTTTTAAGGAATTGCTGTAATTATCTGGACAAGTTATTAGTCGTCAAATATAAATAATATATGTTACAATAATAGTTTAATCTAAAGCAAAAATTCATCTAATCAGCTATAAAATGTATATCAGAAACCACAATGCCCTAACCTACTGAACTAATAATTTTCAAATAGAAGGATTCTTTGGACTTTCCATAAATATTCCACAGATTTTTCGGGCCATCCTTACAAAACTTCATTTTTCTTTTTACTATTATAAAAGCGTAGGATATATTTTTTGGCACGCACGGATAACCTTTTAAACAATCAAAGGAAAAAAGAAGGATGAAGGTTTTAAATTGATACCAACAACTTACAAATACTTCTATAATAGTAGTCTGATTATATAATAAAGGAGCCACTTACTTCCTACGTAATACCTGTCCATTCTTATATGTGAAAATCTCACAGATCTTTTGTAACTCAAATGTTGTAATTATAGTTTTTGAAGATGTATTGTGTCGAATTATGTAAAAAGGGCACCATAACAGTTATAAGCGTATTATTATATGCAGTTGTTAATATATAAAAAAGTTTTTGTAAGTGATCATTGAACGATAATCAAAAAGTCCAAAAAATAAATTTGTCCAAGCATGAATTATCTTCCATGATATGATTACATAATCAATTATTTATAGATTACCTATGCTAGAGAAATTTGTTATCGATAAAAATTATATAGAAAATAGCCAGTTTAATTGATATTCTTAATTTGGTGAAAGCAAGCTACAGAGAAGTTTTCAAGTTTTGCTATGTATGAATGTAACTACTACAGTTATCCGTTCCACCTTAGAGCGGGAAATTTGTGTTATAAAATCACAATTACAATATAAAACCAATTTTGGTTATGTATAATTATTGTAAATACAAACCTATTTATTTTATTGATGAATTATAATTCTTTCTCCTTGTTTACCCCTCTCTACCCTATAATATTGAAGATCTACATGCGAATAAATTTTCAATTAAACCATTCCACTAGCTGCCCGAAAACTGAGACATTCTACTTCAAAATCAATTATTATAATAAATTAGGCCAGTTATTCAATAACGTATAGTCTTCCTAAAGTAGAATAATTTTAATAATTGTTTAATAATAATTTTCATGTTTTTATATTCGTATAATAATGGACCTGTAATAACTTTAACTTTAATTTAATTTAACCTAATAACTTTATAATAAACCCGTAGAACCTACAAGACAGAATTCTATTGAATTATTATATTACATAATTTTGGCCCAAGTGTGAGTGGAATCGTAATTTCTTTACAAATTGTGTGGGCCTAGGATGGTGGATTTTTTTGGCATAAAAGCAAATAACAAAAAACACAACAAATAACATTATTTTATAGCAAAAGTAATTTTATAAAATATATGAGAAGTATGAGTTAAATATTCCAAAGCAACAAAAAGAAAATAATTATATTAACTGATTACAGAAAATCGAATATATGCCTTTATATTAAACTTTATCTGCAATAAACCTACAACTTTCAAATAAAAAAACGAAAGTTGTAAAAGTTTATGTACAATATGTTTTAATTTAATTTAATTCTTGAATTTCTAACTTTCATAAATAAACGGTATATTGAATAGAGTAAATACGATATTGTTTATACCGCATATTGTAGCAAATGTGTACTAGCCACCCTAAATAAATATCTAATAATCCCAACCATCTTAAAAAATACTTGGCAGAGATTTTTTAAAACAATATTCTGAAATTTAATATTTTTACACTTAAATCTGATCTGATACGGATACCCGAATATAGGATCATCTGGATAATCTAGCAATATTTATTTTACCGAAATATCGGATTCGCGTTCAATTTCAGATTCAACGAGAATAAATTAGAATTAGATAAACAATTTTGGACTTGAAACGGATTCGGTTCGGGTTTGGCAGCCCTGGGATAGGACACTATTTATATAACTTAATTTACACACAGAATGTCCCACGCTTTTATAGTATATCTAATATAGTAGATTTATTATTTTCTTCATAAAAAGAGGCATAATTTAAATCTGTTTTTATGCAAATATTAAATATTCCATTACATTAACTTTATCCATAAAAGTTAATCTTGTGTACGTATTTCGTGTATTTACATAATTACTTGAAAAAAAAATTAACTTTGATTTTTCTATCCTAATTCCTTCCCAAAAACTCTTACATAAATAAATCCTAATTTAATAAAATGGAAAGCGATATATCAAAAATATTTCATTTTCTAACGGAAAGAGAAAAATGATGATCTTAAAACTATTATTTATTTGCACGAATGTATATTTAATTGTTACAGCTTTTTATTGAACAAAATAATTTAAAAATTGATTGGTTCAAAGAAGTCGAATGGGTATTTATTATCGGCATGGGATTATCGTGTACATAATCTCATTACTCGGTTTATAAAAAAATTTAAATTCTAATTAATTAATTGTAATAGTTTTGTTAATATTGAAGATTATTAAATAAAAATATTGTGTTTATACATAGTAATTAATGCTGAATCAGAATATATCTACTATTACTTCGGATATTGGGAAATTTGGAGCGAATTTGACGTTTTTGCAGTATCCGAAACCATATATTGTGAAACATTTCAACTTTGTTTCTCGCGGAATTTCGTCCAAGTCCAAGTCATTTATTTTCGACTATAAATGACTTTATTCTCTTTAAAATCACAGTTTCTCTAAACTAAATTATTATTTGGTTGGTCCTTATGAAAGGTGTGATAGCTATTAATATTAGTTTGACAAGTATGTTCTACGCATTTTAAATAACACTACTAAACAAGATTTACCACCACGAATGGCGATATCATTTTCTATAGTAAAATTTTCCGTAGAATCCGAATATCCTAATGGTTTTTTTCGATTGGTTCCAAATTTCCGTATAAATGGCAAAATTCAAACTAATTTGAGCCCACTAACAGTATTTAAACAATACTAGCTGTCTCGACAGACATTTTCCTTTCCAAATTTCAATAAACCCACCATACATAATCCGCAAAAAAAAATTTCGACCATCAGCGCTGCTATCTATTCTAGGCTGGATTTTTTCAACATTGTAACAACATTTTCTTAGAACCCGACCTAACGTACAACGTCCCCATACATGACTTTCACGTAGAACACCATTTCAACTTTTCCCGAATTTTCCAATTTTCCGGGCAACTTTTCCCATTTTTCTTTCCCTGAAAACCTTATTCGGACTATTACGAATATTTAAAAAAAAAACATTTGCCAAATCGGTCAATACCCGTTCTCAATAATGCGATTAACAATGAGCATCATTTCATTTTTATTTATATAAGATTATCGGCTTGGATATGACATCTTGCATAGTTAAGGGGGGAAATAGGTTTAGGACTACGTTTTTTTTAGTGATTTTCATAAATTGTTTTTACAAATAAGGAATAAATTTAATTTATGGAAACTCTGAGAACATTTTATACAATAAAATAATTCAATAAATTATATACATTCCTTATTTGTTAAAAAATTCATTAGAATCACAAAAAAACGTAGTGCTAAACCTGTTTCCCCTCTTAATATAGAACTGTGCATAGGTTGAAGCAGGAAAATTTTTTAATTTAATTTTAATGTCAATATAATCACGTACATTTATTTCACATTACCGCCAGAATTTATTGCACGCGATAGAGAGAATTAATAAATGGAATCATACCACGATAGTATTTCAAATGTAATCAAAAAACAACCAACGTAAATTTATAGTATGACTGCATTTCACTCCAATGTAATTTCTAATAATATTTTCCATTCCTCATTCAAAAGATCTCTAAATATAAAGAGGTTCCTGCAAATGACAGAAATAAATTTATCATATGAGCAAAAATTGTACGTTCAAATCGTAAAAACATTATATTGCGGTGAGGTTGTTAAACTTTAATAAGGAAAATTTAAAAATACCTATTTATAAGTTACATTTAAATGGAACCCAGGTGAACATTTTAAAATTCTTGAAATGAATTTTTCATGCTACACCCAACATACAAGCTGTTCCTTTACAAATATGTGTGAAGATTTTTTATGCGCTATGATGACCTTATCCGCATAAAACCATATTATGATATATTTTCCAACATTAATATCTATAGTTCTGGAAAATGCACTTATTCCAGATATTATGCATTCCACAAGTGCACTTGTCTGCAATTCAGGACGTAAAATGTAGAAGAAATCATGTAGAATAGTTGTAAAAATATATATAAAATGCAGAACTTTTTATAAGTTATTCACGATCTTATCTAATACTATATTATTAAATTTAAATTCAAAGTTATCGAATAATATTCGTACTCATAAAGATAAGAATGTCTGAAACATATAGTTCTATATGATTCTGTATATTATCCGATATTTCTATTTGTGTTATTCATATTTGGTCGTATTGGGAATCGATACAACTTTTGTGATTGATCTAATTGATCTATCACAAAACAAGAGAAGATTTTTCTGGTACAGAAATACATTTTTACTTGTAGCTTGTTCCTGGATATTTAAATAATTCTTTTTATTTATGGCCCGTCTATTTTTATGAAAATTCAGGTAAAGTATACAGACATGATAAAAGTTTGTTATGTTTATTTAATATAAATATTTTTACTATACAAAATATTAACTCTTCATAATAATAATGATGCTATTAGATACGAAACATTTTGTAAAGGAAATTGCATCAAGAATATTACAGCTTAACAATTTTGATATTCAAAGAGCATCGTAAAAGTATGATTGTGTGGAGGTCATGATATCTTTGGATATGTGCCAATTAGATTGTTATTCATTGGAATTTTATAATCAATAAGAATGTAAGGGGTAGGTTTAAATGGGATATCAACACCTATGAAAACTATTTTATTTCCCAATAATCGCTATTTTGTGTTTTTGATGTAAATAGTATTAGTAAATCATTATTATTACATTCATGAATATAGATATTAGCTTTATCTATGATATTATCTATATTCAAAATTCTTCAGTGTGCAATTGAGCAATATTGTTGTATTCATACCAAATGGCATTGAATATCCTTCAAAATAAAATAAAAAATACATCGATATCTCAAACACAGTCTGTTTTATTTTATACTGTACTTGCGGTGTTCCAAATCAAGTACCTTTATGACATCTAAAAACTGATTGAGGACCCCATTATAAGGAAATTAACTAAAATTGCATAGTATAATATATAACAGGTAGAGATATACCATACACACCTTTCGGCCTTAACGATTTTCTTGTGAATAATTTTTCTTTCATTACCAATTTCTCTACTTCAATCAATTAATTTCTGTTTAATAGAATAATAATTTTTTTTCGATATGATATATGATTTGGGACAACCAGTACAATTTCATTTGGTTCAAAATGTAAGAAACAATATTGATTATACCATACCTATACTCTGTATAATATACAATAGATAGGTAGTATCTTCTTCATTAACTTTGTGGATAAATAAACAGAACTGTTTGATTTTTTTTCTTTCAAACTTTTTATTTGATTTCAATCATTTCCTCTCAATTTAAATAAATAATTTTTGTGCTACTGAACTACACCTACTATTTGATCTTGGACTAATCTCCAATTATTTTTTTTTTAATTAATTTTGATTTATATTTGAAATATTGACAAAAACACTATTTTTTTTAGGTGATTCTCTTTATTGTTTGTTATTCTCATGAAAATTTTGTGAGACTATATTTTTTATGACTATAGAGTAATTCAAGATTTTTAACCAAATTTCAATTAATCTAAAGAAATTAACTCAATGTTGATTTTCTCCATCTTTGCATCTAATTATTATTAATAAGATAACTCATCGCTCGTTTAACTATGAATGCTGCTGCAAAAGGAAGAATAATGAGCACAACAATGTAAATTTTTCTGTATGGTGCAGTTACACATATCTAAATGTATTTATATTTTAAAATATTTGCACATCATACAAATAGAAATAATCCTTTACTGTTATTTTTTGATAGAGAAGTTGAAATAATACGCGACTAAGTAAGTATACATTACACTTACGAGTATGTCTGTCTAATGTTATCAGAGTATTTTACATTGTTGCTGTCACATCCATCATTCCGTATTGATTTTTAAAGTTTCATTGTTCTAAATGGAAGAAGTGTAAGTATACTATAATATTTGTTATTATTATAAACTAGCTAGATATATTTATTAGACGGAGTGAAGTAGTATGTTTAATAACAAAGTGTTTATTATAAATAATAATATAACATCGAAACTGTCAAAACGAGTTGTCGGATATATCCTTAAATCTAAGGCTTCATGGGCACAAGGTAATAGCAATGGCATTTTACCGCTTTACATGCGAATAATAATATTTCAATTAACTTCACCAACCATCAGATATCGTTCTCTGCAAAATGTTGATGTAATTAACGAAGTGTTTTGATAAATTATAATTAAGTCCTCATCATTTAACCGACTTTTAGACTAGCCCTCTGAATTTGTCGAACATACTGCCTATTAAAAAATGTTTGATGTTATACGAAATGAATGAAATTCGGAATATGATTGATTGAGTTTTCCACTTTTACATTTAATCCACTGAATACAAATAGTTTATATTAATTTCTACGGTATTTCATCTCCATTAAAATTCGGTAACGTTTCTTATTTCTTTCGACATTCTTATTGTATAGAATGAGTTGTAAAATTTTATCAAGGAAAATATCAAGGATATTAGAATATCATTGATTCCAGTATGTGAAATATATTAAAACCATCCATTCCAACCATTAGAAAACTTAGAATTTCTATTGGATTTATTGATATACTAGGATTTATCGCTTATATGGTAATTGCAACGTACAGTACATTGTACAATGTACATTGTACAATGTATTGTATAGTAACATACAGTATCTAATTCCTATTCCAATGCTGACAGGCATTTATATTGAAACCGGAGTTTTTGTATCAATAAAATTGTTTTAACGGACATTCAATTACAATGAGAAAGACAATATTCCAATCGAATTTACTGTCTTAGGTCTAACCCCCTCTTTACTCCCTATTTTAGGGTAGTTTAATAAAATCTGAAGCCAAATGAGAATATTTTCAAATTTAACAAAACAAAGCTTTTTAAAAACTGAACTTCGCAGAACATACCTTTAAGCAAATTTCAAATTAATATAACTACCGTCCTATAAATTAGTGAAATCTGTAGGTGTCCTGATAAATCCAATTCGACTTCAAACCAACCAATATTAGTTAATACATAACAAATAGTATAAGGTCTGGTTCTGGATGAGCTATAAACTAAAGAAATACATCACTACATGCTGACATTTTATTTGAATTGTTTTCAAATCTTTAAAATTTGGAGGGAAGCCTTAAATTATAATATATCGCATATAACCTGTTACTAAACAAATTTCAAATGGTGCTAATAACTTTTGATACCGATATTAATTAAAAACTAACATTCTTCAATTTCAGGATCAGTTTCGTATTTTATAATGATATTTAGGAAGATTTATCCACGGGTTTTCTTTTTTATGTTCCTCAACAGACGGTCCTAGTTGAGGTACGCACAGATATTACTAACTAGATTTAATTAAATAAAATTTCTTTTTTAATTTGACAAAATTATGCTATTCTCTATAACATTTCCGGATTTTTATAAAATATTTAGAATTTATATTTTTTTATGATATTTTATTTAACTATATTTGGGATTTTTTTTTTGAAATTTTCGGTTTTCGTATCATTTTCAGGTGAACATTTAAATTATACATTTATTAATTTTTCGATTTTCGGTTTTCGGATTTGAAGACATTTACTTTAATTTTCAGGTGTTATTAATTCTATTATTCTATATTCCAAAGAAATTTGAATGAACTTCTCGATTACAATACTGCGATGTTCCCTACATTTTCCAAGTGCATCATATTTTCCCAATTTTATTTTATTTCCCAAATACATAAATATTTAAATTGGTTCGATATAAATTAAATTTTCCAATTTTTTACAATACGACAATACGGTTGAGCGCGAGATTAACTACTTAGCCTAAAACTTCCATATGGAAGCACCTATGCTCCCTCGAGGAGTAAAAGGTATAGATGATGATGATAACCAGAAATTAATAGAGCTATAGGTAGTGGCGTGCGGTTAACATCTCTGTTACGTGTGCCGAATTTTATGACCCCTTAACAAAATGTTACAGCCCTAATCATATACGTTTGCTTTATACAAGAGAATATTACTAAGTAATTGTTTAACATTCTTCAGAAAAATGTCAAAGATAAGAAATTAGCAGCTCGTGTAGTAGACTTTCTGAAGATTAGAAAGCTTCCACAATAACATTAGGAAAGCTTCTGGACTCTTATGTAGGAAACAGATATATAATTTCTTACGATCAGTTAATTTTAAAGATCACTCAAAATTCTACAGGAATTCTGTAAATAAATAACTGAAAATCGATAGGATCTAGCTATCTTTCGTAGCTCACTGCCTAAAATTAATTTTAAATCCTCTAACTAATTTAAGAAGATCTATTTTCATCATCCATTTTTCCAGGCCATATTTCAAGAATAAATCTAGCACCCTGAGATTTTGCCACTGGCGCGGTACCTAAAATAAGCCTAGAATGATAGGTAATAATACCGGTTCTAGCAAGTATATATAGAAGAATTGGGACCTAGCATAAAATAACTACGTGAAACTTCTTCATATCTTCGTCATAAATAATTCGGAATGATCCACGATTTCGATACCTTCATTCTAATTGTTCAGTTATATGTGAAGATAAATGCCATTGAAAGTGTTACACTGCAAATAGCAATATTTGTTTTCAGCTCTTGAATATGGAGGAGTTCAAAAACATACCGATGTCCGTCAGACATTGCGTAACATGCACAATTTTTTCTAAATTTTCCCGACTTATGCTTCGCACGTTTTCTGGGAAATCTTAACGGATATTTTAAGATTTTCCTAATTTTTCTCAAAATGTCTCGCCATTTATCTCGACTTTATCACCACTTCTTTACTTTAATCTGTGTTTTCGCCGATTATTTCTAGACGTTTCTTATTTTATTCGACTTACTAGCATTTTCAACGTTTTACTGCCTTTTTTCAATGTTTTTTTTTTTGGATTTCTCGCCGTTCTTTATTTTTCGAGATTTCGATATTTTTCTGATTTTTCAGGCCTTTTCACGGGTAAAATTCGGGAGATTTTAGAAAAAAGCCCGAAAAAATTGGGTAAGATTCCGAAAATTCTGTAAAGATCGGGAAAAGTATAGAATAGGTGGAAAAAAGTCGCTAAAACGTACGAACTCGTGTACATTTGACAAAGTTTATAAACGAGTGGTATGTGGTATGACGAGAAATTGTAGGGAAATATAGTCTGAGATAGTATTATCAAAAAAATTTAGTAAAATATCTAATGGTAGATTTTCTTCACTTTTTTCGATTTGTTCTTAACCTTTCCTCACATTTCGGGTATCCATAAGTTATTATATTTTTTGCCATCATGTTTCGAAACATACCCATTATCCAACAATTCTTGCCACAAGTTCCTAAGCGCAAATAGTAATCCAACAAAAGTTTAACTTATATTTAAAATGTTACATGTATTTCAAAATGTATTAAGAAATTAAATCTGTAGGAACAAGTAGGAATGAATTTGTGACGAAGGCAATTACAAACTCCGGAAGTCCGGACATAAGAATTGTGGAAATTTTGTGAATTAAGAAATTGTGGGAAATTTATTAACAATGCATTCTTTTCACAACTTTTGAGCGTTACATACATCTTCCAACTACAAATGTTGCATTAAATGCAAATTCAAATTCCCAGATAAGAATTCGACCCGTCTCTCGTTTCGTTCGAATTTTAGCATTCACTTTATTGACGAACTAAAACTCGCAAGAGAAGTATATTTTAATATTAATGTGCGTGTATAGGATATTTTGACCGTCGGAAGCAAAACGGGTCTAAAAAAGTCATCATGAATCTTAAAGTTATTGAGCAGGTTGAGAATCACTTTCTGTAACAATTTAGAAAACAAATTAAATATACAGACTGAGGATGACAAAGTAATTTGGAATGTTTAAATTAGACAGAGTAGAGTTTACCTATAAATTAAAAATGGCAGCTGTTATGTTTTATGATCTTTTACGATCCAATATTGTTTATTTATGTTTAACTGAACAATTTATTCAAAACATAATGTTAACAGGAAAATATAAAAAAAAATATATGAAGATATTAACCTTAACCCATTCCTTATACACCCGCGCATTAATAAGTTTTCCTATGAATAATTATCCGATCATATTCTTCTGGTTTTCCATAGTTGTTTATCTCCATCAGTCTGGTCAGTTTATAATAATAATAATAAATAATAACAACGATAACAAAGAAAGAATCAGTAATTATAAAAACGATGGATAAATATAAATGTAAAGGACGGATTTTACTACAAAGCGCAATTCCCATCTAAAAATATTCCATTTTTATTGTTAGCAGATGGCACAAAATTTTTATCCTCCAACATTTTATTCAATCACATAGTTCATCTTTTCATTAATTTGCTGTTGTTGTTCGATCATAATCTTCATGAAAATAGGAAAAACTCGAACAGAATTGGGAAGAAAATTCCAAGAGAAACTAATCATGCACAATAGAGGGAATTAGACAATAAAAACACCATATTGCTTAAATTTTGACGGATTAGTGATTGATTGATAGCCGGATTATTGTGTAAACATATAAGAAGGTTTAGCTTTTATCACCTCCCCAAACAAGCTTCAAAATCGAAATTTGTTTGCTTAGAAGAAAACAAAATAAATAATAAAGATCACTTGTTAGAAATGCGAGTAAATCGTCGTGGGAATGCTTTTAATTAGATAAAATTAGTTTTTAAGATAAATATACTTAAATTAATACATATGTAGAATTATATATACATAGATATTTTTGTTAGTATACTTCATAGTTATACATTTTATGAATGGTAGCTCAGTTAGTAGTTATATACTAATAAAACCATTCTTTTGTGCAGTCAAAGCAGATTTATGTGTAAACATAAATGTACAACTATTATTGCCTTGTGTACATCATAAATTTTATGTATTGATTTCATGAATCTTAGATTTGTGTATCCATCTTAATCAGAGAGATGAAAATTAAGTGTTTAAGGGATTTTGTTATGGGTCTTCCTCGTCCATCATTTTTATTACTTGTATCCATTAAATTAATAGTATTATTATGTGTTGATGCACAATTTAGTATTTCTTATATCATTAAGATGTTATTGATTAATTGAAATTTTATTTTATTTTAGAGGCCAAGAGAGGGTAATTATGTTAAAAAAACCAATAAAACTATTAGGGTAATTCCGTAATTCTTTTAAAGCTCGGTTTAATGGGTAAGTATTAGATGTTAGATTACAAAATTTTAAAATATGGAAAAATAAATATACTTTTGTATATTAATAATTACATGCATATTTAAATATAAAGGCAATATTATTTTTATATTTTGAATAATGAAAAATATAACGTAACCTAGAAAGAAAATATTTGCAAGATATCCGATCCATTTCAATTATCTGAAACTTGATTCAAACATTCTAACATTGTGACTAACCTAATATGATTCTAACTCCCTAATGATTTTCTGAGAAACATTTTAAAGTATTCAAATCTCGAAAATATATCTGAAAATCATCGCAAGATATCTTTTCAAGATCAAAACATCTTTGAAATATAAATACGCATAAAAGACCTGTGATAATTGCCAAATAAAGCCTCAATGCAAAATTCGTAACCTTTCTCATAGACATCACGAATTTATATCACTTATTTAGATTTTGTTAGATGGATATTGTTTAGATCTGTTAGTACTACTTAGGAGGATGTCTAGGCTGGCACTTTTTGAAAAAAAAAACCGAGTCATAAACATAAAACAATTTTTGAGATATACATACATATGTTATATGTATAAGAGATACACTACATACACACGTTTGGGTTTGAGATAATATTAATACATCTTTTTTTCTCAATTTATTTAGAAGTTTAGAGTTATTTTATATGAAAGTATTATATATTAGGCAATTTTATGAACAATTTTCTCCTTTTCTCCACATATTCTAGACATCTACCGAACTTTACCGACTTTTTCTGAAGTTTCCTGCTTTTTCCGTAATTTTTCGGACTTCATGGTTTTACCCCATTATTTAAGCCAATCTTTTACAATCTATCCCAATTTTTCCAAACTTTTTCTTGCAATTTTAATGATTTACCCCGATTTTTCTAATTTTTCACAAATTGTTCCGACAATTCTGCCAATTTTTCCGGTTTATTACAGATTTTGTCTTATTTTTAAAATTTCTGACCTTATCTGAATTTTTATTGACCTTATCTGTCCAATGTTAGTATTTCGATTTTTATTCACTTCTTTATAATTTCTTCTCATGAAATTTTTCCGATTCTATTTCTCAACTTTTCTTACTTTTTCTGACGCCTTTTCTAATTTTTCAGGAATTTTTCACGGGCAAAAACTTCCGTACAGAAAATTTGGAGGGAAAGCCCGCAAAATATAGAAAATGTCATGAACATGGAGAAATGTCGCGGAAAACCCAATAAAAGTTTAGCATAGTTGGAAATAAGAAGTGAAGAAAAGAAAAATCAAGACAAGTATGGGAAAAGAATCAAAACAGTTCCGAAAAGTCGGTCAAACGACAAGTAAATTCAGTAAAAGCCTTGTAAAAATGAGGCAAGCAAATTAATTAAAAGTTCAGAAAACTTGTGAAGAAAGGTAGGTAGGTAAATGTCGGGCGGGCAAATTCGAACAATGTTCATGTAAAGTCCACAAATTAGGCGACGCGACGGTAGGAAAAAGTGTCAAAAGTGTACGTAAATTCGATTAAAGTTTATAAATGGGTTGGCAATATCAGAAAAGGTTGAGAAATGGTCGGTTAGTTTGTAAAAGTCGGAAAGAAGTCGGAAACGTTAAGATCTTCAATTTTCGATTTTTCTCGCTTTTTCCTGATTGTTCAATATATTCCTCGAAATGTTCGACGGCCCGAAATTTTTAGACTTTTCTAAACTTTTCACAACACGACAGATTCAGGACATTTGCCGTCTTCTTTCCGTTTGCAACAATTTGCGACCATTTGACAGCTTATTTTTCTCTCCTTGACTTTTAACGAGCTTTCCCTGACTTTTAGATTTTCTTGATTTTTAATTGCCCATTACATTATACGATTTCTCCTCAACAAATTGATCAATTTGCCAACTTGGCAACCGATTGTAACGTGTGTGGGGTGGTTGGATCAACCATTGATAAGTTGAATGTGCATACAATTCAACTTGGATTTGTTGAAGAGTGATTGATGTGTATATGGCTATGTTGTCAACTTACTTATGTGGCAATATCAATACGGAAACATATTTTGTATATTTTTATACTTTTAGTTTCATGTTGAATTTAAATTGAATAGTCTGTGGCCTTGTTGGAGAACAATTGACAAGTTAGATATCAACAAGTTGAACAAACCAAGATGAAGAGAAATCGCTTAGGGCTGTTTAAAATGTCAAATGGCGAAATATTTTCTTTTCTTAAATGCTACTCCTTCTGTATCATAATAGTTAATAGTAGCAAAAGAATATTTATACGGGAATTATTGGGTAATGCAGCTGTAAGTTATATTGTAGCAAAATTGCGAAGCGTGTGAAGTGTTTTGATTTACACTGGACAATACGTTTCTGTACAACAAGTTATGCATTCTTTAACAAGTTATGCTGGACAAGTTATGTAACAAGTTAGGTGCCAATAATTTTAAGCTCAAGCATATAGGGAAAGCAAAGTTTAGCAGCCAAGGGAGTCTAAAATACTACCTGAGAGTTTGAAATACAGTAACGAAATTGTTGAAAAATCCAGAAACTATCTGAACATTCACAATAACAATTAGGAGCAATATTTTTAATTTATTGTTTAGTTTTTTGATTAAATGTTGCGTTTTATATTTATTTTACTTTGCTACTATTATTATGGGATAGAGGGAGATATTTTATCACTCGAACGAATTTGTCCAACTGTATCACTTGATACATGATGATAAATAATCGTGAGGACTCTTATAGGTTCAAATAACAATTTTTACAGTTTTTAAATTTCTTTACTGTCAATAACAATCATTAGGGATCTATTAGTTCTTAAAGCTAGAAGGGGTATAGGAGAGTTTAACGAAAACTAATTTCCTAATTCAACTGATCACTGCTATATAATGCGGTTTACCTATACATTTTTTTATTTCGCAATATTTTGTTTAATTTTATTAATCAGCTGAATTTATCGATAACATTATTATCAAAAATTGACCATTTCTAAAAACCATAAAAATTAAAAAATAATAACTAACTTTTCAAACATAAATAAATCATTTTATAAAATATTTTGCAAGGTATTGATTGTATTACTTATATTTTAGGAGTATGCAGAATATCTAACAAAAAATCGTAATCATTTACTTTTTACCACATGCATGTGCAAATAATAATTGAAATATACTAATTTCTAATATCTATTTCTCATCCAATATAATGATACTAATATATAGAGAGAGATATAATACTAATTTTCGTTTCACATTAAATATATCACAAAGAATGCAACAAGTTGAAATACAATATAAGGTGAAAATATTAAGAATTTCGCTAATTAAAAACGACATTTTGTTTTCATCTTAAAATACCGACACAAAAAATCAATATTCCTTATTGCGAAGGTACGCATCCCATTATAAGGATTAACAGTAATACAGTTTACGATTAACTAAACAGCTAAGAGGAAAATACAAGAAAAGCTTTCTATTAGGATCGTCGATAAATCAATTGCAGAGAATACGAGTATTATACAAGAGAAGACCTTTAAGTCTTCTTGAATAAAGAAGTTGAAATATTGTGCTATTACTAGTATATTTTTCAATAATAAAATCTCCTTGTAATGTTAAAATCACACCCCCACGAAAGCGGCACTAATATAAGTAATTTCTTCGCAACTCATTTTCAAAAGGTACATATTCCACTGATCTACTTATACTAGTCCAATTTATTATCGATTACCGACGATTATTTTAATAGCTACTTACGATAATCTATTGGAAATGAATACCAATGATGGATACAATAATTATGTAGTAAAATCCGGCTAATTATTTAAATAAAAAAAAAAGAATTTGTCGATTAGTAAGTTTGTTCTGTATACGCATTGTTTAATAACTCTATTTAATGGAGGAGTTTTCCATTCATCTCATCATCTATACCTTTCACTCCTCGAGGGAGTATAGGTGCTTCCATATGGAAGTTTCTTTGACTTATTACGCGATTTTTTTTTTTTTAACGAACGTTGGTTTTATGGAAATATTACCTATTTATAAAACCAACATACGAAAAAAATTTCAAAATTACCACGTCATTGCAGTTCTGCAGGTATCGGATAAATTCCTCGAAAACTTAATTTGTGAAATACTAGAAGCATTCCATTTTCAAACATCAAATTTTAAAACATTCTGCCGCTGCAATTTTTAAGTTAAATTAGAGCTCATATATTAGAATTTTTAAATAAAGTACTAATTAAATTGGGATTACATAGGGGAATTCTTTTATAATACATAGGTAACAATGAAAGTCTTGAGCCTTGCAACATTGTAAAAATATTTCGAAACCAACTTTTCCAGTCAAAACGTACTTTAGCGCTTCAAAAAATCATTTTTCATTCAGTTTTTATAAGCATTTAAAGTTTTTGTGTTTTTCAAAAAGATGAATTTTAA
>JANTOP010005495.1:0-16970 GCA_027564815.1 Symmerus nobilis
AAAACTTTTTTTTGGCGTCGAACAAAATTTTCGGCAATCGGCGATCAAAGGCAAAAATGTCCCATTGACGCGCGAAGTAGCTTACTACCCCCCTACCTTTCTTTATATGGAAAGATCTACGATTTTATTAAGGGGGCTAGCTAAAAAATTTCAACGCCAATCGATTACCAGGGGAATTGCAATTACGTGAGCAAATTTTCGGTTAACACTTTCCCTCCCGAACAAAAATTTTCTTCCGTCTACGTTAAAGGGTTAACCAAACTATACATCGTTTAGCATATCATTAGATGGACAATCATGTGTAGTACATTACTTTTCGATCGGACACAATTGAAGCGAAATTTTTTACAAATTTCAATTTTTGACACTCAGCGCCACCTATTATATATTTTTGTGGGAAGCACTTTTGTAAGTTGAAAAAGTTTGTGGTACGCCGTTTTCATATCGGACGACCTTTTACTAAACTTTTGAGCAAAACTCGAGATTTTTAGCGATTGAGGCAAAGTTGTTAAAAGATGAGCATGGCCGGAAGGAAGCCCAAAAAAATTCGAGCAAGATTGTTTTAAAATGTGAGGAGTCATAAATGGTAGGGAAATGCCTGAAAAATGGGAATCAGTCGGGAAAATTAATTATGAGGCGACTTTCAACCGGAGAAATTCGTATAAATTCTATAAGAATTTCTAAGAGTAGGGGTCGGTTTATCGTCTTTATGTTATATGCGGGTAAGGATGTGGGATTTTAATAAAATCTACACCGTTTACGTCTATTTTAAAATTTAAATATTCGTTGAACGAATAAATTTCATTAATTTCAATTTGGGATTTTGTTTGGGAGAAATTTGATTTCGAACTGAATAGAGTCATCGTGTTTCTGATGCACCAAAGATATCGACCTCCATAAAATCAGGGGGTTCCGTTCTGGGAAAAGTTTCTTCCACAATGTTCTTATTGGACCTTTAGAATTAATTTTGCGTAATCAGATTTTCCCATCGTGCAATAGAATTTTCCATAAATTAACATTTTTCCCAAAACTGTTAGAAAATGTCTAAAAAAATCGGAGGTTTCAGTCGATTTTGTTTGCCGAAAAAATAAACCTCGAAACGGTTGATTTTTTCAAAAAATTTATTTAACAAAATCTTTTCGTTAATTACTCAGAAATAATTTGAAATCATTCGATTGGAGAAATTTTGAGAAAAAAATGTTTCTTCAGAAATTCAGAGAAACTGAATGTTAGGGAACCTTTAACTTTATGATAATGATTGATCCCCGTAGTAAGTAATCCATTAATTGAATTTATGTTTAAAATTTTAAATTATAAATTTTCCGTAAAGGTTTCTCGCAAAGTTGTCAGGAAAATTCTGAAACCATTGACGGATCGCGTAGATATTATTAGCAAATTAGAGAAATTGATCCAAATAATATCTGGGGCGTGTAGTCTTGCTTCGTTCAAGAGAACATGCCGAATATTTTCTTAGGCCGGGAGAAAATTTAAAAACGCCGAAAGTTGCTTTGACAGTTAGGTAAAAATACAAAAATTAAATGATTCAGAAAAGTTGAAATTTATTTAAGAAAAATTCAAAATTCGTAAAGGCTCGCACCGAAAAATTTGAATATCGGACATTGCGACATTTGATCCGAAATTACCGATCATTTTTTTCGGACCCAAAAAATGTAATGATACAGGAAGTTTATAAATTAGTTAAAAAAAAATAAAAAAATTTCACAAATAAATATTTCATACAAAAGCTCTGCACAAACTTAAAGGCTCCCAGAATGCTTTATTTTTCGAACTTAATTTGTTCGTTTTTATATTAAAGCATGGAAAGCTCATTGAAAGTTTAACATTAAAATATCATTTTATATTATTTGGAATAGACTTTCTTTTCGATTTAATATTAAATTCAAATGAAATATTGGATTTTCGCAGAAGGTTATACAAACTATTAAAAGCGCTACGAAAGCTCTAAGTTTCGAACTTAATTTTTATGTTTTGAAATCTATTTTCTATGTAGATAACGATCCTATAATTAAATTTTAAATTTTCCCAAAATAAAGCTTTTTAAAATCTCAAAAGCTTATTGAAAGCTCAAAATGAAAATGTCGAATTATGTAATTTGGAATCTAAATTTTAGTCGATTTACTAAATTTATGTAGATAAAATATGAAATTTCCGCTCGAGCTTTCCCAATCCATTGTAAGCTCAAAGTAAGCTCTGCGTTTCGAACGTTATTTTATACGTTTTAAAATCTTTCATGAAATTTCAAATTTTCGCAAAAAAAAAATTCTACAAAAATGCCCCAAGCTCATTGAAAGTTTACAATTTAAATGCCATTTTCTATAATTTGTCAAATTTTTGTTCGATTCATTAAATTTCGGAAAATATGAAATTTTCGCTAAAAGCTTTCTCAATCCTCTGTAAGCTCAAAGAAAGCTATAACTTTCAAACTTAAATTTTTACGTTTCGAAATCTGTTTTTTATTCAAATATCGCACGAAATTTCAAATTTTCCAAAAAAAAAAAATGCTTCAAAAATCCCGAAAGCTCATTGAAAGGAAGCATAAATCTAAGAGTTAGCGACGTTTTTACCTAAGTCATTTTATTTAATTTTCTGTCATTAAAAGTTTTAAAAGAAATTCCTAAAAATATCCCAATAAATCTTAAACATTTCTAATTTATGATATTCGCAAGAAGTGCATATATTGATATTCGTTAATTTAAGGACCGATTGTTTCCGCGTTTCCCTTATATCTCATCCGGATATAATCATTTTCTAAATGAAAATTAATTAATTAAATAAATCAATTGGAATGTCATTAAATTAAGCAATTTAAATTCCATATTAAATTATTTAAAAAATAAAATCGCAACTGGCGTGGATTTTATATGAAGAAGGTGGCACTTCCAAATGATATCAAGTTTGCTTGTCGATATGCTCTTTTAGCTTTAATAAACGGTTTTATTCGTTTATAAATGCATGCATCGAACTGTCCCTTTTATGAATAAAATGATAAAAATATTATAATTAATTTTTGCAATGTTTCAAGAGGGAAATGGGAACGAGGGAGATTACTAATAAAATAAGCTCTATAGATGCGATACGTAATGTTTGTTCCAAAAAATCCATTATTTTATGTGTGAAAATGAAAAATAATTTAACAAACACCAAGAGAAAGCATTAATCAGTTGAGCTTTACTTAATGAGAATGGTTTTTGTTGTTTTTCGCATATAGTTTACGTCTTTATAGTAGAATTGGATTGGGAAAGCTCGCCTCGTTCAATGGGATGTTTTCTCATTAAAAATTTATGTTTTCACCGGTGGCTTCATCACTATTAATTTAAGATTTATATTCAGAAAAATTACTTTTCTTTCCCCCATTCCCGAACTGTCTCGGTAGAAAATTATCCGGTTAATTATACTATTGTTCTTTTGTGGGTTGGAAGTATAAGTCCCATTCAACCACTACTATATAATTAGAGCTTTCTTATGCCGCATATTTATATGTCAATTAGATTAGATAATATAGGCAACGTAACATAAACCACATATTTTACATATCTCATCCATTATGAACATCAAGTACTTATCAGTTATGCGATTTTGATGATACGTAGGGATTAGGACGAAATCCTTCGAAGAAAAAATTAGTAAGTAGTAAGGTAAGAAACACAAGTTACTTATGGATGTATTTTAATATTATTATTATCATTTCAGTTGCAGATAAAGGACCAAGCTGAAAAAGAAAATCAATAATTTGGATAAAACCCTTAGTTGTTCAATTTCTTTAATTTAATTTATTAAAGCTTATCGATTTGTTGTTGTTTTATTTATATGAAAAGATCCCCTTTTTATTCATCACTCTGATTCCTTTATAGGTTGTTCTCTGTAATAGATAACGTAACAATCCATCGCACATTATCTCCTTCCCATCCATTGAAAATAATTGACTAGCAATAAAAGTTAATGGCTGTC
Source organism: Symmerus nobilis (assembly GCA_027564815.1). NCBI lineage: Eukaryota > Metazoa > Arthropoda > Insecta > Diptera > Mycetophilidae > Symmerus > Symmerus nobilis. The sequence goes on from JANTOP010005495.1 coordinate 3,970, forward strand.
TATCCACTGCACTCTACTGGAATTCTTAATCAGGGAAATTAAATTCCTTATGGAAATGTGAGAAGATTTAAGGGCCACAGAATAACAGGGTCGAATTTGGTTATCGAAAAATAATTATCTTATAGAAAAATTCGAAAAAAGCCCGATACGTACATAAATCCAATGAATAGGTATACAAAGCCTATTAGGAAGTCAGGCATTTCTGGATCTAGAGAGGCCTGTAATTTGGCACATCCACTCTTGAAGGATGTACCATTCGAACCATATACATTTCATAACTTCTTACTTAAGAAGTCTTCGGGATATTTAATTAAGAAATTGATGGCGGATGTGGAAAAATAATTTGAAACTACTTCATTTACTCAGCTAGAGGCCTGAAATTTAGCACAGATATTCAGGCGGTTTACGTTCTATCGTAGAATTCAATACAAATGTTATCAGTTAATAGGAATGAAATCTTTCTATAATTTCTTAAAATAGAAAAATTAATTATTAAGCGTTCACAATACATGTATAAATAAGTCGATGTCTATTAACAATTTCTTTTAGTCAATTTTGTAAAATAAAAATAAAATAAAAATCCTTTCGATAAGAGATTGGAATTGAGGAATTGAGATTTATTCATATTCTAACACTTTTTTATGATAAAAAAGCATGTACCTGAAATGAAAAATTGAAATTCCAGTAAATATTGAAAATTAATTTGAAATGAAATTGTGAATCGATAATTACCCTTCACTATCCAAAACCTGTTTTAATGTAGCGGTCGTAATAATATGATCATCACACTTCACCCACTTATCCTTCTGGTGTCGTATAAAAGCCGTATAATGTCCCGATTCCATTGAACCGATATGATTGATAACCGCATATAAGGAATAACGATAAACGCCCAGCGAATCATTATTTTGTGACATGAACGGTGACATATCGAGTTCGGCCGGAAATGATATGAACGATGATATTTTCCGATCGACCAGACCATGTTCGAACCGCTTCAAATGGAAACTGGCGACAATCGGTAGCGTACGCATCGAAAATTGTTTCGTCGACTCCTCGTACGTTTTACACGATGAACATTCAATTTTTGAATTCGAACCTAAATGTTCGGCGGTCGTAAAACGTTTCAAGCAATCGCTTAGGGATTTTGGGGGTGCACAACCGTGATGTACGTGACCCAAATCCAGCGATATATCCCAAAATGGATCGATTGTTGTTGAGACGCCTTTACACGCCTGACACACAACGTCACTCTGTAAGGCGCCAGTAAATATTTGATCGATTATACAGTGTTTTGATGTGGTCGCTTGTAACTTATTCGAATCCTTCTTCTTCTCATCACCCATCGACGATGTACTGTGCTTCTGAAGGATGTCTAATGTATTTATAAAAAATTCATGAGCATCTTGTTGTTCGTAACCGGCCAAACGTTTTGCGTAGGTCCAGACCATGTATAGGAGACGGTGGAGGGATAAGGGTCCTTTCGAACCTGAATAAAATTCCTAAAATATTTAAAATAGATTAAATAATCGGTTGAAATTGATTCGGTCGATATATACTTGAAATAAACGTGATAATTCACAAACTAAACAATCAGCGGATGCTTTCACACTACAAACATGCCGTTCGGCGAGGAAGTAATCCCGTAAAAGTGGTGTGTGGATTAAAGCCTTCAGAACGGAAATAAATTCGATATTTAATCAAAGGATTTGATTTTATTTGGGACCAGAGAGTTCTACCTGAACGATACAATTCATAAAACAAGTTGATCCTAAATTCATTAAGCCCCGTAGGCCAACAGTTGATTGGGGGGTGACACGTCGACGTTTCGGATGAGTAATTAATAAATTAATATCTAAATAGTATGCGGACCACGGTCGCCACGATACACTTTTATTTAAATTTCTAGAAATAAGAATTCGGATTTAATTACGGATGATTTTGTATTGCTGGGACGATCTTACCGAGCCTCCTTTCGTAAATGTTTTTCCGTCAACAGTCTGTATTCCCCGTAATACTGATAATCCTTACATAAATTACAATAAATATTACCGAAACTCAATTCCATTGAAATCGGATGTTTCAGCGTTTTTGCGTGCTCGGTTATGTGAACCGATTTACAACCGAAAAAGATACAATGCAAACAGGCGTACAATTGGGAACCGGTATGGCCGCAAATGTGACATAAACAAGATAGGGCCTAAAATACAGAAAGATTTTAATTACCCAACAGCTAACCGATCGATTAATTTTACCTTTCGTCGTCTAGCTTCCTGCGAGAACGCCACACAAAAGATACCATGCACAACACTTATCGATTCTAATCCGTGCACTTTAATGTATTCATCGAAATGTTCGCACGTATTTTTCGATGATTTCTTTCCACTCATTATTCGCGAAACGGACAAATGGGATGCGGATTTTATTTGCTTACGTTTCCGGTCGAAGTCGTCAATTGGTGAATTTCAAAAGCAGTGGTTTCTTGTAAAAGAAATGAAAAGAACACAGAAATCTTGATATTTTTCAAACAAAAACAAAACAAAAATCAACACCTGTCCGCTCGTCTGGCGGCGATGTCAAATCATGTGACAATCAGAAGTTTTTAATTGTCAATACCAGATGGGGGGTATCGGCGATCCCAATGGAAATTCTCGGAACGGTCGTATATAATAAATTTGAATTTACCGGTATTACCGGTAAATATCAATTTACTTCTAAAGGTGTCCATGTTCAACGAATACCGAATGGTAAATGTAGATTCTGATTGTTCTGCCAAATATGTAATATTGGTACCCCTTTTTAAGGATGTTATCTTTGATTAGAAAATCCGTATTATTAACCGCCCCACCTAGTATACAGTCAATCTATACTATCTCTCCTCTAACCCGGTAGTCTTGGAAGGCGTTTTCCGTACAAACACGTTTAAATGATTTAAATGACTTGAAGAGTCTATCTATGACATCATCATTTTTAACCTATTACAACTTCTCGATTGAAATTAATAGGGAATTCTCTTTTTGTAGTGAGTGCGAATAATGTTCTCACTTTCAGTTATCAAGGGGATTTCACTAAAAATTAAACAAACGCTAAATAACTGCTTCTTTAATTTAGGAGATGATTATTTATTTTTAGATTCAGTAACGTGGTTTTTATATAGCCCGGTACGAAATAATCGCTTTATAGAGGATTGGCTGTACCCACAAAAATCACATATTGATTTGGATTATTATCAGTCCAAAAGTAAGTAAAACATAAGATTTGACATCACGAGTACTAAAATGACGACCACCTGCCATTTTCTGCTTCCAATTAAATCGATGACATTTGATTTTGTGTACACGGGGCAAGGAAATTCGAGCGGCCGTGAATTAAAAAAAAGTAAATTTTGTCTGGTGTCCCGTTCGGTCGTCTCAACTAATAACCATTATTTTCCCCGGTAAATAAAATATTTCTAATTACCTGTCATCGTTAAACCGTTACCCGAACACCGTATTACTGTTTCTCGGTGAGAAATCGTACGGAAAAGGTAAATCCCACGACGAAAAAGATGACGAACGATTGCACGTATTTGTTGAAAAAAGAATTTCCGTCAATGGATGACGAGATGAAACAGTACGTAGAAGGTGAGTGAGGGAGACGGGAATGGGTCGGGCCAATTTATTTCCAGGAAACGTTAACCTTCTTTTCGTTTCTAGGAATTCTGTCCGGCGGTTCGGATGATTTTGATACGAGTGATGATCTGTACGATGCAATCGGTGCCATTTTACATGAAATTTCTGTCGAAAAATCGGAAGATGAGATTCGGTAAATAGAAATTGAATTCAGATCAATTAATTAATTAATTAATCAAAATTAACCTAATCTTTTGATTTGTTTCCTTTATTTTTTGATTTAAAAGCGATTTATGTGAACAGTTTCTTTGTATCATGAAGCCGGGGGATAATAAACGAGGTTTCCAGAAAGTCCTAGCTGCCCCAATCAATCTCGGACAAATGGCCGCAAATATGCAGAATACCCAAGAGGATGTGTCCAGTATATGGGTGATTTCTAGGGATGATAATTTGGTAAGGTTTCCATCCCCCTCGCCACTTCCGTTTATTAATTTGAAAAGATCCGTTCATTTTCCAGAAAGTTAATTCAAAGAAATTGGAGAAAGCGCAACAGAAACTGCAACAGAAAAGTGATAAACGTTCGGATGTTAATCCGAAAGCGGTAGCGGCTATGCCCCAACTACAAACAGCCACCGCTTCGCAAGTGGTCAGCAAAAAGGACAATCAAATGGAACAGAAAGGAACGAATCGTTCGATGGATATTCGCATTGAAAATTTCGACGTTTCGTACGGTAACAAGGTCCTACTACAGAACGCCGATCTCTTATTAGCAGCCGGTCGTCGATACGGGTTTGTTGGTCGGAATGGATTAGGGAAAACGACTCTGTTACGAATGATATCCGGGAAACAGTTAAAAATCCCCGGTCACATATCGATTTTACACGTCGAACAGGAGGTGGTCGGTGACGAAACGTCCGCTTTGGACAGTGTGTTGGAATGTGATTTTGTCCGAACGAAATTGTTGGATCAGGAGAAGGACGTCCAGGCGAGAATCAATTCGGGGGAAATTGATCCAACATTTAGCGCTCAACTAACGGAAATCTACACCCAACTACAGAATATTGAAGCGGATAAAGCACCGGCCCGAGCTTCCGTTATTTTAAACGGTTTAGGTTTTACCAAAGATATGCAATCACGACCAACGAAAACATTTTCTGGTGGCTGGCGGATGCGATTAGCACTCGCCCGTGCCCTCTTCTCCAAACCCGATCTATTACTACTCGACGAACCGACGAATATGTTAGATATTAAAGCAATCATTTGGTTGGAAAATTATTTACAGCAATGGCCGACAACGTTACTAGTCGTTTCGCATGACCGCAATTTCCTGGACACCGTACCAACGGATATTTTACATTTACACACGCAGAGGATCGATGTGTACAAGGGGAACTACGAACAGTTTGATAAGACGAGGACGGAGAAGCATAAGGCACAACGGCGGGAATATGAGGCTCAAATGGCACATCGACAACACGTTCAGGAGTTTATTGATCGCTTTCGGTATAATGCTAACCGAGCGGCCAGTGTCCAATCGAAGATAAAAATGTTAGAGAAATTGTAGGTTAAAGGAATCAAAGTTTTTTTGTTCGAAATTAATTTCTTTTTAATTTTTCCAGACCAGAATTAACGCCGGTGGAGAAAGAGATTGAAGTTGTATTGAAATTCCCGGAAGTAGATCCATTGAATCCCCCAGTTTTAGTTTTAAATGAGGTCTCCTTCTCCTATACAAAAGATAAGCCGATATTCGATTGTGTTAGTTTGAATGCAAATTTAGAATCTCGAATTTGTATCGTCGGTGAGAATGGGGCGGGTAAAACGACAATTCTAAAGATAATGATGGGAATGTTGGCGCCAACGGATGGTATGATCCATCAACATCGTGGCTTAAAATACGGCTACTTTGCCCAACATCACGTCGACCAATTAAATATGTCCGCAACGTGTGTCGGCTTGTTGCAGGAAGCATTCCCAGGACGAACCGTTGAGGAATATCGACGACAGTTGGGTAGTTTCGGGATAACCGGTGATTTAGCGTTACAGCTGGTCGCTAGTTTATCCGGTGGTCAGAAGTCGCGGGTTGCCTTCGCTAAAATGTGTATGGCAACACCGAATTTTTTGATATTGGACGAGCCGACCAATCATTTGGATATTGAAACGATAGCGGCACTTGGGAAGGCGATCACGAAATTTAATGGGGGCTTGATTTTAGTTTCGCATGACGAACGGTTGATTCGGATGGTTTGTAAGGAGCTGTGGATATGTGGGGATCGAGATATTAAGAGCATTGAGGGAGGCATTGATGAATATAAGAAATTAGTACTGAAGGAATTAGCGGAGGCGACGAAATAAAAAAAAATTGATCAAAATTTCTTAGAAAAAGTATTTTTTATTTGTTACAAATTATAAATTATTTATTCAAATAAATCAATTTTCCAAAAAATAAGAATATTTTGGTTCTGTTCCATTGAATTTTGGTTCTCAACCCCTTGTCTTCAAATCAACTGAAATCTCGAGTATATTATCCCTCGTGCGTCCAGGTCTGTAAAGAAAATTAAGAACACATCTAAACTGTCAAAATTGCTTGTAAACATAACGGAGAATGGCAGCCCAATACAAGTAAGTTTATATTAATTTGATTAGATTAAATTATTTTCTTATTTTAATTAATTATTTCATTAATCAAACATTAATTTCATTAATTAAAATTATTAAATTATGAATTTCCCACGTTTTTTTGTAACAACATAATTTAACCCAGTGGTTTTAAAACGATTGTAGGGTAATCCATCCAGTAAAATACTATCGTGACTACTTATCCAATGACATTCGACCGGACGGTAGGAAATTCGATCAGTATCGGCCGATTGTCATTAATATCGATTCAATAGAAACGGCTGATGGTTCAGCGGTAGTTAAAATCGGTCGGACAACTGTTGTTTGTGGAATAAAAGCTGTAAAAAATTTAATAAACATTAGAACCAATTCTATTTGTCAAATAATAAATTTCATTGAAAGGAACTAGCCAAACCGAAACAAGCTGATCCCGATTCTGGTTATTTAGTTCCAAACATCGAATTAACCCCATTATGTTCGTCAAAATATCGTCCGGGCGCTCCAACAGAGGAAGCTCAAGTATATAGTAAACTGTTAGCCGATATCCTTCAATCATCGAATGCCCTAGATCTGAAGGAACTGTGTATAGCCGGTAATAAATTAGTGTGGACCCTTTATTGTGACATTGTATGCTTAGATCACAGTGGATGTGTTTTAGACGCTTCCGTTATAGCAATCATTGCCGCTTTAAGAACTTGTAAAAAAAAATTAATTAAAATTACAAAATTATTTATTAAATTCAAATATTTTCCAGTACGTTTACCAACAATCGCTTATGAAACAGACACCAACACGTATACAGTAAATGAAAGGATAAAAAAATCATTAAATATTAGATCGAATCCAATTTCAACGTCATTCATTGTGTTTGATGAGTAAAAATAATTTTAATTTAATTTATTATCTCATTTTTTAACGTATATTTTCCAGTGATATTATCATTGTCGATCCAACAAATGAAGAGGAAAATTTATCAACGGCAACGGTTACAATAGCCGTTTCTGATGGTAGCCTATGTTTGGTACATAAACCGGGCGGTAGTTCATTGTCCGCTGAACAATTTGAGAAATGTATGAAATTAGCTGTTGGTAGAGAGAAATCGGTAATTACATTATTGGATTCAGTTATTAATAAATCATTAGATTAAATGTATATTAACCGTTTTTTAATTTAATTATCCCCCTTCCGCATCGAACTTCTGAAGTATTGGGACCAAAACCTCCCAATGTCAATAAGCAGTTCCTGTATTGACACTTTATCGTGCTCTTTATGGGCAAATTCATCAAAAATGATTGACGGGAACGTTTCTATCAAAATTAAAAATAAACAGAATTCTCGATTCGAAATTGCGTGAATTCCGCACGTTTGCTCTCGCATTATCACTATGGTTTCAAAACCACTGGGTTGAGGTTCATCAGAAAAATCGATTTTGACATTCATGTTTACACGTCACATGTCGCCAAAATCGATGTCATTAAATTCAAATTAAAAAAAAAATCAGAAAATCAAGAAAAATCACACATTTTTGTGAGAAATCGTGAATAATTCGGTAAAAATGATGGAAAAAAAGTAGAATTTTATAGAAACGAAAATTGTCTGATGACCTTTCTCAGTTTTCCACAATTTATTTACAAAAACGAAAGGAAAACCGTTCCGACACATTTTTTAATTGAATTTCAATATTTTTCTCTTCATTTCGTTTAAATATTGTGACGATTTTTGGCCCCGCACGAAGCAAAATTAAAAATACGGGTGACGGGGTATTAAGGGGGACAGGAAACAAACAGTAATGATGAATGAGGAATCGACCACATCGCAGCGAAGTGCCGTTTCACAGTTTTTCTTGCGGCTATCACAGGTTTACCAAATTTCTTATCAATCAAAACGTCTTTTTCTTAATATTCCCATTTCCATTCAAGACATTTCAAGGTATCCTAGATAAATGGACGCCATACACCCGATTACGATGGGCTGGAGCCGTCCTACTCGTCTGTCTGTTTATGTTAAGGATATTTTTGTGTCAGGGATGGTATATTGTTACGTATGCGTTGGGCATCTATCATTTAAATCTTTTTATAGCTTTTCTAACACCAAAAATTGATCCAGCTCTTGATTTGGATGGTAAGAATTTGATTATTTTTCATTTCCCATTACATTCGGATTAAATTTATCATCCGTAGATGATCAAGGACCTGATTTACTACCAACAAAATCAAGCGATGAATTTCGACCATTCATCCGCCGTTTACCGGAATTTAAGTTCTGGTATGCGATCACAAAATCAACCCTAATCGGAATGGCATGTACATTTTTTGATGTGTTTAACATTCCCGTATTTTGGCCGATATTGGTCATGTACTTTATCACCCTATTCTGCATAACAATGAAACGGCAAATAAAACATATGATCAAATATAAATATTTACCATTTACGCATAATAAACCGAGATATCAGCCGGGGATCGTCCAATCGAAGTGACAATTAAAAGCACCGACACAGACCGATACATTGTCGGATGTGACAATGGATGTGATACCGGATACAGAACCGTTAATAAAAGCCAATGCCAACGGGGAACGGGATGTTCAAACTGTTTAACTGAGAGTATCCGTTCCACCCCGTAAATGATTAAGAAAGGACAAAATGGAAGAAAAACAATTTTTATTTGATAGAAAATCGTTCAGGAACCGAATTCGGGTTTTAGTTTAAATTTAAGCTTGGTTGTTTTTTTTCAGGTTCTTTTCCTTTTCTTTTAATTACCGAAAAAGGCTTTTTATTGAATTGTTTTTGTTTTCCTTATCAATGGGCAGTGTTAAGTGCTTACTTTGTAATCCCAATAAACAATTAGTTTAAAAATTAATTAATATATTTCATTTAGTTGTTAATTTAATTAAATTGTATTATTCAAAACTAAAAAAAGAACGTTACAGGTGTAGCGGATCCTTTAAATTAATTTTTCTTAATGTCTATTCATTGATTGTATAAATTTATATTTAATCTTCTACAATCATTAATTTTTTTTTCTTTGTGGTCCAATTAAAAGAATTTCACACGTAATCCCACACTTAATTTCGTATAATATTTACAAAATTATCATGTTACTTTTTCTTTAGCTTATTAAGTAATTATTTAAATTAAAATCAAAAAACCATAAGAATTGTAAGAGAAAATTAGTTAAATTGTATATCAGAAGTACACAAAGGGACACATTTCATACACAAAACACCATATTTAAAATGAATCAGAACGATAAATAAAAAGGACATCATTTGAATAATTTGAGCCGGTTTTTATTTCGATTAATTTAAATTGAAATTATCTTGCCCTCTCACCTTTACGAGATCATAGATTAAGAAGGCATCTCAGTTGAAACCTAAAATGATAGGCATTAAATTAATAAAACATATAATTTCTAATAGATATTTAAAAAAATTCGTTACTTACTTTCCTTGCTGACGTATATCACGAAAACTATTAAAAACTCCGTTATTTTTTTATTTAAATTCCTGAAATTCGCCACAAATGTTCTTCAAAGATTCACAATTCCATCCATAGGAAGGTTTGCATACCTTCCTTAAGAAAATTCCGAGGAACGTAATTTTGAAATTGAGTAACTGCGGGACTTGTAAAGCGATTAAATAAAATATTATTTTTTAACCTAAGTTAGAACCGTAATTAAATTAGAAGCCTGCGCGGTTAATTGCCGAATTTTTATCATTAATAATAACAAGTTGTCTTATTCTAATGTACCCACACTGTACCGTACCTCTCTGTTATAACAAAATAAACCGAAACAATACGAGCTTTTAAAAGCTTTTAAACAATACAAGATACATATAATTTTCCTCTTTGGTTGGAAAACAATTTTGGGGAGCAGATGATATACAATTTTCTAGGCACACCGTTAGCGAATAAAATAGCCGCCCTTTTGGTATTTATTGGTTGTTGGAATATTTTGTCAATGTATGTCCGTCGAAAATTCGTGAAATATTTCATTCAATTTACAACAATTTTATCAATTGATTCGTTCCGTATTTGAAATCATTGCTAATTCTTTCGTTTAATTTATGAAATTTGAATAGCATTTATATCAAATATAAAAAATATTTATATTTTTGCTCGCTGGCCAATGTTCCCCTCTAAGCTGCGCGCGCAGTTTTACGAGAGCTTGTGCGAAAAAAAAAATATTTGCACGCAGAGGCTAAAGCAAATGACAGCGAACGTTGTCGCTGGTTATCCAATATTTTGTATATTTCTAAGAAGAGGTTGAAATATTTCTTCATGTACCCATTTGCAAGAATTTTGAACTCTAAAGAGTCCAGAGAAGTCTTTGAAAACATATCGATCCAAATGTATCGTTATTTATGGATCAATATGTAGGTGTTAAGGATGCTTCGGGTGCTGAGTAATTATTTAATTTGAAGAAGATATGGAAGCTCATCAGTTTTTAATGTTTAAAGTGTATTCAAAAATATCTATATCTGAAGGAGAAAAGGGGTGATTATCCTAAATGGTTCTTAACTAACATTTTGAATTTTCCGAGTAGAGTAGAGTCATTTTTCTGAAAAGTGACAATTTAAAAATTATATTCTACTTTAACCCACTCAAGTAGGTCTCCGCTAATTGAATTCTATTTCCTAGGAAACTATAGAAATTTTTCTGAAGAATTGTAATTTCGAATGAAATTCCGAAAATATTGGTAAAAATCGGACAAAAATTGAAAATCGTCAGAAACCCTAGTTAAATATGAAGGAAAATTAGAAAATAGTTCAGAGAAATAAGAAAAAATCAGAAAAGGGGAAAAAGTGAGCCGAAAATTCGGTGAAATGTGGGATATGGCACATAGTAGTAGGAAAGAGAATGAAGTCGGAAAAATTGATTAGAAATGCAATTCAATTTCGGAAAAATATCATAAAATTCGAGTAAAATTTATATAATTTTTCAAGTCAGAAAAAGTAGAGAAGAAGCTGGGAACAGCTGGCGATAATATTTTTACATGTCCTAGATAATCATTGATTTTTCTAGATTTTTTTCCTGATCTTGCCGGAACTCTGTATTAATTTTCATTACCCTTTGCCGTTCTCATCTCTATTTTTCGAATTTTCTAAACAATTGTAGACTTTCTACCAACCTTTCCAACTTTTTCCCAAAGAATTTGGGAGGCATTGCGCCCACTTTCTAGATCATTTAGGGGCGCGAAAATTAGGTAATAAGATAGTAAGAGCTCATATAGCTGTGACTTGCTTTATCGATCAGGGGTAGAAAGTTCGCATAAAGATTTATACAAATGGAACTAGATTTTAAGGAATTACCGGGTTGTCAACGATTCACGACTATTCGAAAAAAAACCAATTTTAAAATCGTCGAATAATATAAATCAGAAAATTTTATAAAAATCTGATCATTTTTTGTTAAAATTACACATTTTTTTGAAATTTCGATTAAAGTAATCAATTTCTTGGATGTAACTTGTATATGAAATTTTCAGATTCTTAATTTTCCAAAATTATGGTTTTCATGACCATTTCCGAATTTGTAAAATTTTACTGATTTTCATAAATTTGTATATTCAAAATTGTGATAAAATTTTCATTTTTATCTTCACGACCATCGGAAATTATCGTAAAATGCTAGGAAAGGTAAATGCTATGATTAATGAAATTGCTAATTAATTTGTTCTGACCAAAATCGAATTTATACCTGCATTACTATAACTTCTCCCAAAAAAATCCCAACATTACCCAATTTTTCTTGATCTTGAAGACCATTTCTAACTACTTCGACCTTTCATCGAATATTCCCAAATCATTTCTTGTCAATTCGATTAATTTCACCCCACTTATACCCCACTGCCCAATCCCTGGTTCCAATTTACCAAGTTTTTTGGTAGAACGGGTTTGGAACAGAGCCGCATCTTCCATACAACAGTTTAGATCCATACAACATCCGTTGGAGTTAAATTATTTGAATGAGAAAGCAGGTTTAAATACAAATGAAATTATATACCAAAGTTGAAGATTTCTTTGGGCAAAAGCTTTTGTAGGAACGTTTCAGATTTGTTTAAACTTAATTATTCGGGTTAAAATTAGATTTCTTAACATACAAAATTTTATTCTCAACCTTTAGCTTTCGATGAGCTTGCAAGTTTACGAGAAACTTCTGTCGGAATATTTAGAGTTTCGAAGCAGTTAATTTAATTGGGTGGAAAATAGGTGTCAATGCAAATAAAATTATGTCCGAAACCGGAAAAATTTTTGAGCTTTTGCTAGACATTTCAGATTTGATTAAAATTTAATTATTTGGATGAAAATTAGATTTCAAAACGTATGAAATTTTTTCCAAAACTTAAAGTTTTTGGTGGGGTCTTTCGTTTATCCGGAGCTTTTGCCATAGAAATTGAAGTTTTGTTGCAGTTAAATTCTTTTAATGGAAATTACGTTTCAATACGAATAAAATTACACTCAAAAGTTTAAGTTTTCTTTGAGCTTTAAAAGTTTTGTGTAGCTTTAATTGTAAAACTTAAAGCTTCTTCTTCTAGGAGGTTAGAAAGGAATATCTTGATCACCTTAGATTATTTGTATTGTATTCTCTATCTGGGGACCCTAAAAATTGAATTAAGAAAACCACTATCATATCTCGGGATCCCATAAAAAAAAATCCCTACCAAATGACCCCAGCAAACAATTGTCCCCTCACAAATATCCTTAATTAATTATTGAAGTTAGAGAAGGAAAAGTCAATGATATACAAGAAAATCCATCATTTTCTATACA
>JANTOP010005506.1:0-16968 GCA_027564815.1 Symmerus nobilis
ATGATAAAAACAAAGAAATAAGCAAAGAAATATGCGCGTGTATATCTCGTCGCTCTTATCGACGCTATTATCGTTACACGAATCCCCAACATATTCACGCCCTAACTCAAAAGAACGACGATAATTTTTTTCATGTACATGATTGGTACATACTACTGGTACATACATCAATTATTATTTACCGTTACACAGAAGTCCAGCAATTTTTATCTACATAATTATTTCGTATCGAAAAACTAATTATATATTGATTTTTACTGCCTTCTTTGCTCGAGCAATAACGTGCATTAATAAAAGTATAATGCAATGAGAATATTAATGCCAGTATAATACCTGGGTGTCTCGTTTAAATCTGTAAGTCATAAATAAGTCATTCCGACTTCTATCTATAAAGAATCTATATAAAATAGTTATAATAGACTATTAGTGAATCTATTAGTATATCGGCTCAGAAAATCTCTTATGTAATGACTGTTTCCATAAAATGTAACTTTTGATGTTAATATACTTGACCACTTTATCTTTGATAAATTAAATACAAAATATGCATTAGATAGTACGGAATACTACTGTATGTGGGAGTAGGCAAAAAACATAATACATCTGTTGTCAATTAACTTAAAATGGTTAGGACCAATAAAACTAATATAACTATACTATTCACCAACCCGCATTGGTGACCGTGGTGGATTATTAGACCAAAAACCCCCGAATGAAAAAATATTGCGCGAGGCCTATGGTCAGCAGTGGACTTCAACAGGATGATTGCAATAATAACTTTCGATAACTACCACCTATACCTATACTACCTCGAACTAAACTAAACTATTGGCTCAATGTATTCAAATAATGACAATTATCTAGATTCATTTCGATATTCTATGCGGAAATGCAGAACACATATAAATATACTAACTAGTGTTCTATTTCTATTTATCTACATAATTTATGAATAATAAATTTCGTGTCAATTACAACTAAGAATATAAAACTTTATACTTGTAATCAACATTTTTATTTACCTATAATTTTAACTTAGAAAAACTATACTGAAATTTAAACGCGTTTTTCTCGTAACCATGTTATTAAAATATGCCGGAAATGTAAATATTATGATGAATAAATTTATTTATTTATCCTAAGTACAAAGGTACGCTTTCAAAGTTTCTGGCAGTGGAGGGTATAGAAGAAAAGGCGGCTTCAGTCATGCCACCATTTTGTATTTTCTTGATTTCAGAAAGTAAGCCATGAAAAAATGAAAACTATTTGTCTTTATATCATTTTATTGATCTAAACTCCTATCGAAACAGAACGACATATTCCCCATATTTCTACGATTATCATTTTCTTCATTATCACTACGTTCAGTGGGATTAGGAGTCTCAAAGACAGCCTTTTTCGTCTTAATTTATTTTGTTCACTGATGTTATTGAAAAATGATCGAACAATAAAAATGATTGAAACTGTGTGTTCAATAACATACTTGATCATTTCACACATAATTACTAAACCAAACAAGCAGATTTAAACCCACAATATGATAAATCTGGCCTCTGTATGCAATCTATTCGTGTGCGGTGCGTGTAATATATGTATATAAAAAATAGATATGATTTACTATGCAACAAATAAATTTTTTTTCTTAGAAATTAAGAAAACAAATTGTTAAAAATTGGATTGGACCATTCGTGTTAAATCAAAATGACTCGTGTAAATAGAGAACAAAAATTTTTTTTTTGAATTCGTATTATATCAAATTTCTGTAAAAAAAGTTCGTGCAAAAACAGAATTAGGTGTACTACAAATTTGTTTTTTCTCGATCGTTTATTCAGTGATTCGTTGCTCGACATACCATACTTTGCATTGAATTTTGAGTCACTCCCCTTATCGTAAAATTATGGAGAATAAGTCGTTCTGTGCAGAAATGAATTTATTGTTAGAATATTGAAATGATATAAAAAAATGAGTTTTTTTTCTTCTTTTCTTTCGTGGGTTACTTCATTAATTACAAAGTTGTTTTGAGTACCCCACAACATGTGTTATAAACCCTCCTAACCCTTATTTCCCTTGCTTTAAAAGTTTTTTGAAAAAAAATTTCCAAAAAATTGCTTGTTTTTTGACTTCCCAAATGTATACCTATAACAAATATACATATATACCTGCTATATATTCTATATAATATAATATAGTTTCGTACACAGTGTACAATATATGTGATGTTCCATAGGAAAAGGGACCTTATCTTCCCAGAACCAAAATCCGGTTTTTTGCATTTCCTAAAATTACACATTATTCTCAATAAAAGGACACCTCAATCACCAGAAAATTCCAAAAATTGGCTCAGTTATAGTATTTTGAAATTGTAGTATGAAAATTCCAAGTTTTGAGATATCGTGGTTCAAAGTTTGGCAATTTTTACAATTTTTTCCTGACATATGACAAACGTGTTAAGAAACGCACGTCACAATTTCTTATAGAATATTTCAAATCTGTAAAGAAAATTAATCTAACGATCGTCCTTTTATTGCTATAATAAAAAAAAAAACTTAAAAGTGGTCCTGGAAAACTGCAATTCTACACACGGGACCTTAACTTCTCCATATGAAATACATGGTGGAGGTTCAGGTTCCTTCCCTGATTGCTTAAGTACGAATTGAATTAACTACAAATCTATGTAAAAAATTTACTTTTAATTAATATTAACAAATAATTAACATTTGTATATTCTCAAATAGATGTAGAGGTTAGGGAAATTTTTTTTTGTATTGCTGAATTAATAATTATAATTATTAATAATCGATTGTATAATGTTCAGAACATGTCTGGGGAGGGTAATCAACCTAAACATGAAAACTGATAAAATTTGCCCAAACGCTTATTTTTAGCTCTACTGAACAATTTAGTTTGGGAAAATAAGGTCCCTTTTCCTATGGAACATCACATATTATATAATACAACTTTCCTTATTATTATCCCTTCTATAGATTCAATTTCATACTACATTTTTATACCTTTATGAAACTAGAAGAATATGGAAGAAGTATAAGTACTTAGGCAGAGACTGAAAAAAGAGCATAGTAATTCAGATTTTAACTACCTCTTGAAAAATTCAAAATACCGTTAACACGACATTTTACTTCTAAAGTGCGAGGAAAAGGGAACGGGGATTCCGAAACAAACAATTGGTATCGTCTACTAAAGAGTATATCGAAACGTAGATAGAAACAAGAAAAATCAATAATTATAGAAATCCTAAGGAAAAATTAAACACGGCTTAATATTATATAGATGTTAACAAAACAATTTTTAAATTATAAGATTAAAAAATGTAATCCCTGGTATAAACGAATTTCTTATTTTACCCATTGCAATACATTCTGCAGAGAGCTACTATCTTAAATGTGCTGAACGCAGCATACCAACATTTCTTAAGCAGCGTCTTCATATTTCCAGAAGTTTTACCATTCTTTTCATAGTTTCTTTTAATAATTACCCAGTATCGGTCAATTGCACGGAATTATGGGCAATTTCATAGATTGTTCGCCTCATCTACGAAAATCCATGTATTTATTTTTTAGCCACTGCAATGTCGACCTGACGTAATTAGTAGATTCCAAATCTATTCACAATAATGGTGGAATTTTGTGCTTTTGGTACACAGTCACCTATATTCTCTTGCCGCAGTGTTAATTGCACGAAAAATAGAGCAACGTAATTAGTAGGTACATATCTGCATATCTATGGTAATAAGCATTAACTGCTTAACCCTTTCGACCCGGCTTTCGAGCGATAAAACTATGATTAAACGAATAAGTGGGATATGTAATAATATGTAACTGATCGGACAAAAACAAACATGCACAAACATGTTCCGTTACAATTTAATTAGAATTGCTGTACGGACGAAATGGTATAATACATTATAAAATTACATTATATTTGTGATTTTTAGAGATGTCTAAAATTTTACTGGTACTTATATGTACCAGCCGGGTCGAAAGGGTTCAGTCATTTTTAGCAATTTTGCAGGGAGCGATTTAAAGTTTAATAATTTTATTTCGAAATATGAAGTTACGTGGTTATGCATTTCTTGAATTAGCTATATTTTGGCCAAATTAAAGAATTCGGTTGAGAATATAAGCAATCGTAGACGCAATACATGGAGAATACCATGGTGTAGATAAGTAAATTTCGACATAAGGGGACTTATGCAGTTAGAGCTTGTGCCCACAGATATATACTAATTGCCAAACAATGACTTTTTAGCCAAATTTTTCCATATTTACGATTTTTTTGAGGTATCTGCATCTTCATTGATAGATGTAGTGTCAAATTAAGAATTGGGTAGAGGTTTATGTCCTTACTTAACGTATGTTTCATCATCTATTAATACTTATTGTTTGGGTTTCTTCAAAACTAAATAATACAGCTTCCGAACTCTGGATTTTGCACACAAAAATTTTAGATAGTATACAAGTAGTTACATCACATTCCTGTTTTTACGGCATTTGCTTAAGTCCGTATATACGTTTGACATTTGATTATATAGTCTATTGCGAATAGACGGTTGATTCTATATTCTCGCTACACTCATGATAACCCCTTCCCAAAAATAATAATATGTACCATTAGTCCCAATTTTTTAAATTGAATTGTCGAAATACAAAGAATAGTGCAAAGTGCAACCAATTATAAATGAAGGTCTGCAGAGAATTATCCTGTTAACCGAGTTTTGAGAATGTTATTATATGAAACTCTAAATTAAAGAGGATAAGAGTTTTCTTCTTAATAAATTTGAGATATAGATAAAAAAAATTTAGTATATTTTCATCTCAAATTGTATAATACATTTTATAAAGAGTATTATTCTTCAAAGCAAAATGAACATGCCAAAATACATTAAGACAAATTATACACGAACTTCAACAATTATTTCCTGACTGGCTTTTAAACACAGGGTGAATCGTTATTTACTCAACAGTATATTGACTAAAAGTACTGGTAACATAGTATACAAACAATTCCATGTCGATAATTTTTAAATACAGGGTCCCCGAAAGTAACTGGCCCAAATAAACATAAAACAAAAGAATTCATGGTCCTACGGAAACCTCAATATTTTGTTGGATTTCAGAGCGTTTGGTGAGTTGATTATATAAACTAACTTTCATTAAATTCTGATGTTATTTCATTAGTCTCTGAGATATTCAATTGGGAATATTACGAATCCATGGAAACCCGTATTTCTTATAGGATTTATATAGTATTGGATGAGTTAACTTCTATGTATATGTGGAGAAACATATTGAACATGTCCTCAAAATTTCAGTGCGATAGATTCAGTGGTTTAGGAGTTATAACAATTTTAATGAGTAAGGTGATGTCTACTATAAATCGTTAATTAATTTTTGTCTTTAGAATGATAAGCAGCCGTTTCAATATTGTCCATTCATTATGGTTCATTCTGTATAATATAAGTTCACTTAACTGTCTTCATTCCATTTCTCTTTAAAAGGCGGTAATAATATTATAATATGGGAAAAACATTGTATTCGCCACTTTATATAAAAGCAACTGAGATTTTTGAAATCGATTAAATTCTTAACGCTATGAAAATATAAATATAATGTACGAAATATGTAGTACAACAAAAAGGTCTAGAGGTGTTTAAATTTGCATTTAAATGTTATAAGAATTTAACTCGGCAATGTTCTTACATTGCTTTAATTTGCTATATCTCCGGTTTTTTCAACCGAATATCCTATAAACAAAAGAATGAATAACTTGAAAAGAAAAGGGACGTTTTTACTAATACATCTTATGGGTTTTTCATATTATTAAATGTTTTTTGTCCTTTCTATTTATTTCTTACATTTTTCTTAATATTTTTTTCATTATAATTATAATTTATTGGGATTTCAGGATTTGAATTTTTGTCATACGAATTGCATCTGGGGTCTTAAAAACAGAATATTTCTCGGAAATACTTTCGGCGTCTTTTTTATGTCAATAAAACACAATTGTCACATGAATCGAACGTGGCAAAAATATGTTTCACAGGCCAGACGACAGAATATTCTATTAGGTTTTGGATGATCGAATAGCGTTATATCGTGACATTTCAATTGTTCAGTGGATTATGATATAATAAAGTAATTCTCTTCAAATGATTTAAATGTACAGAAATTATTTAGAAGGCAACTATGATTTAAAGAAGTATGTTAATGATCATAAATTTCAATGTATTTAATAAAGTCCTAGTTAAAAACAACATTAGAGCGTAAAGCTGACTGACATTACTAACATACTCTTATATGTTAGGTTGCCAGTTTTACAATTGATTCGAAGGGGTTTTATTTTCTATATCACTTTCGCCAACAATTTTTAGATCTATAGCCTTTGACATAGAATATTTAATATCTCTATCACAATTCAAATTTGATTCATCTTTGTACCGAGATAATAAATTAATAAGTTGAGCCCACAATTTCAAATCAGATAGTTTATTTGGGGAGACCCAGTTTAAACACTGTGGTGCGACTTCATCCTAAACTATGAACACTTTCACTTTTAAATTTTTAGATATTGAAATTCGAACTTGAATTTCAATTTTATCAACATTACATTTTAATATGTAAAAGCAATTCTATTTCACTTCTCACATGGAATTTATAAAATGTTCAGTCCAACTTTGATTGAAACGAATTGCACAAATGTTCAAAATTTTTAATTTCATCCTCAAAGAAAAATTGCTGTTCCAAAGTTTAATTTCGTAATAATACTTCTCTACTTCTCTACAACGGATCAAGTCTATGGATGGATGGATGGATGGATGGATTCTGTCTGATCTAAATTTACAATCTTACCACTGGGATTTCTACTTCTGATGCTGTCTTCTTCTTTCTTCTTTTCCCAAATTCTTCCTAATTCTCCGAATAGAATTAATTCATTCTGTCCGTCAATTTTCACATTTTGGGAAACCGAAACACGAGATTTGATTGGCAATTTCTTTTAGTACCGAATCGTTGTTAGGCTTACACCCCGGTACGCAACATCGTTTAGGCACTTTCATGAAGGAAATAATTAATTAATACAATTATAATAAAAATATTCTTATTTAAATAGTTAAAAATTACATTCTTTATTCATTCAACCAACTTTAATCAATATAATAAATAAATTCGCTTGCTTTTGCTTCATTCAATAATTCAGTGAATATGAGTAATGAGCAGTCTGACTAGACAAATAACCAATACATATGCAATCCAACTTCGGGCTGTTATAATGTTGGTTTTGCCTAGTTACAAAACAGCGTCTTTTCTGTTAAGAAGTGAAAATGGAGTATAATGTTTTAATGTAGATCAATATAAAGCAAAGACTTGGACTAGGTCAAAGCTTTAACTCCAAGGGTCTTCGCGAAGAAGAAGTTTGATATGACGGAAGACAAAAAGATATGATGCATAATAGGGTATGGTGGTGGTTTACAATTTTTCCGAATGATAGAGAACCTTAAATCAGATGTCAATTACATATATTTCTGGGACTGGGATATGGTATATGGGACTTTACAGCTACAAGTATCAAGTTTGAAATGACGACAGATGACGACATATTATTAATTGCAAAACTAATCGTTTTTGAGCACCGATAATTTGATATAAACGCCGATGTTAGCGCATATATGTATAATGGGAGATATTTAATCCTTAGAGGGAATTATGTACATAATAAACACTCCTAGATGTTGCTTTCATACGTATGAAAGAGTAGAAATATGTAAATATACAACCATTCCACGAATTTCATTCCACCATTCCAAATTTACCCCTACTGGTCCCCGCCCCTTTCGACTTTGATAATATTCTCAGAATTTGTTAGGGTTGAAAAAATATTCGATATTTCCCCCTTTTTTCCAAAGTTCTGATCTTAATACATATTATATAAAAATTTAGCCTGGTAGACGGGGTAGTTTTAGAGATATAATTTTTATTGTTTATTGTTGATGTTGTTTATTGTTATATATAATTTTTATACTTTCGCTCCTTTACGTAATATTCACTTATTTGAGAGATTTTTGAAGAAACTTTTTAATTATTTAGGTGCGGAATTTTAGATTTTAAACTAACTTAATTCTTAATTAATAAAAAATTAACTAGTTCTGAAAAGAATTTATTGATCATACAATTGTACAGGGTGTTTCAAACCACCCTCTCCGCATTTAACTTTTGAAGGGTAGGAGATAAAAAGTTGAAATTGTGATAGGATCAATGGGAGCCTACAGTCTATTTTTTCATTCATTGAAACCCCACACCGACCCTCGCAGGGAGTGGGGGAGCGAGGGGGTTGAAAATTCTAAATAGTACGTGGGGTCGAGTGATAGCATATTTGAATGTGTTTTCAAAGACGAACACAACAACGATCGAAATTTATCGATAGAAGCATTAGCCGAGTATGGCCATTTAAAGATTATAATTAGGAGTGGGAATCAACGACAATTTTTAATTCCAGTTATCAGTTTTGGAACAAGACGCGATCCCGATATTTTACCAAAAATATGACATTTTGAGGTACCCTGTATTCGTAACTATAAGTCGGATGGCGAAACAAAAAAATATGTATCGAATATTTTTTCAACCCTAACAAAATCTGAGACATATCAAAATCGAAAGGAATCGGTACAAAAAATGCCTTTTTTTAATATTAATGTATTTTTTGTAAATATGCTTCATTCGTTACAAAAGTAAAATCAACGCCTGTAAAGTTCTTAGAAGCACAGAAATACAAATCACGCGGCGTTAGTATATATTTTTTTGTATCCATTTGTTTGAACAAAATCGTCGGGGGTCGCCCCGTAAAAATGATTTTATTTGGTGGAATGACCCATATATATTACTGTATATTAATATAACTTCTGTCATATCAATAATTAAAAAATTTATAAGTATATATATATCGTGTATTATCTAAATTATTTCTTCCTTCAATATATCGTATAGGTTATAGGATAATAGAAACTATACTTTATACGTATAGGATAATAGAAACTCACAAGAAACTATACTTCATTTAAATAGTTCTAAATTTAGGAGATTGATTGATTCAAGTGTTTTTTCTACGAGTTTTAAATAACATTTATACCAATTAGTACCATGAATTAAGAATCGAGTTGTTACTAACGGAAGATCAATCCTAATTAAAAAATGTTGATGTTATCAGGGGACATTGATAAGAAACACACAAATGAAATGAAACTTGGGGGTTCCCATATACATTAACACTCCATACTCTAATACATTCATCAGTCTGTACAGTATAACTTAATTTCGGAACATTTAAACAAATTTATTGTTTATCCGTATATATTTAACTTAAACAAAAAATATATCAGTTCTAAGAAGTGTTCCATCATCTTTTTTTTCTGATGCCGCGTTATAATCACCTTAATCATATACCTCGATTTATAAATAACAAGCGCTATTATAATGATAACAAACAAATTTATAAAATCAAAAATATCAATTATAATTGAATATAGTTTCCATTGTAGCCTCCAGCATCAATTATAGAGTGTTACGGTGTGGTGATGAAAGATTAAAAACATTCAAAACATTCTCATTAAGTCATTCGAAGTTTACACCATATAGAATATACTTTTATAGGGTGTCTACTAAGTTGATTATTGTTTTTCATAGAAGGTTAAACCACATATGAGGGCCCTAATGGACGGAGATAAATGTTTTTTTTTATTGTATGTTTCCGATTTTAATCTAATTTTGTAGATTAAAATTCTTCTTCTGATCGTACCTTAACCGATTATTATTGAACCTTTATTATATTAGATTTTTCAACTTTGTTGACGAATCATGCAAGTAAATTCTTCAGCAACAATGGTCCTCTTCTCCCTGAAGGACGTCTACCCTCCTTCCTAACCAATATATATCTATTCATATCATACATATGTGCTAAATCTACCCCGAAATACCCCAAATTCACTGAGCGAAATTTCCACTGATTCATTTTTAGAGAGTATGTGTCCTAACCAGTTGGTACTAAAAGTTATTAGGTAGGTACTATAAGACTGGCTTCGCATACAATTTAGGAATATAGTTAAAAAGCTGTCAATCAGGTTGAAAAATGTAGTTTTGGAAAAACGCGTTCAAAGTTTTAGTGATGGTTTATTTTACATAAAAATAAAATTCATTAACTCACCAACAGTCAGCCAATTCTGACACCTTATGGTGCTACCGAGAATAATTTGTCATTTACTGTCAATACTGCCGGCCTTAATTATTGATATTGAAATAAAATAAGTGAAGTCATTATACTCATTTATAGTTCCGCTAAATTTTCGAATCTTGGCTCTGTGAATCACTCCAAAATTTTAAAGACCCTATTAAATTAAATGGACTATTCTTTCGGAGTACTTTAACGGTACATAGCCTTTAATATGGTAGTTATATAGCAAGATTAAATGGAGACAACAATTTTAATTTTCAATATTTTTAATAATTTAAAAAATTCAAGATTTCATGCCCTTTCCTCGTTTATTTTTTGGCAAGTCACATGTAATTTTGGACGATTAAGATAAGCACATTTCCATTCGTTATGAACAGGTTTATACATTTTCATTTTATTCACAAGGCAATCAGTCCTTACTATAATCATTATAAATTTAAAACTGCATACGGCGCTCTTTGAACTAACTTATGAAGTCCCAGAACGATAATTGCAAGACGATTATCACGTTTGTTTAATACTCCTAATTCAATTATGTTCCCTAAATTTTTAGTAGAAACTTTAAATACAACCTGTAATTTAATATTGTTAATTTATATAGGTATCTCGTCATGTATTTTAAGTGTGATCGATATCGATATGATAAAATTAAGAATGTAAGCCAGATTCCTTCCAGCTAGAACCCATCAACATGCCTACAATTATACTGTGTTTGGTGTTTGAAAAATTGTACAAAAAAAAATAGTAATGAATGGTATAAATTACAAACAATATTAAAATTAAAACCTGTTGTCGGAAAC
This sequence comes from Symmerus nobilis, assembly GCA_027564815.1. Lineage (NCBI taxonomy): Eukaryota > Metazoa > Arthropoda > Insecta > Diptera > Mycetophilidae > Symmerus > Symmerus nobilis. The sequence continues at coordinate 11,037 of JANTOP010005506.1, forward strand.
CCATAATTCCTCTTACCTCTAAATTATAAATATGTTACCCATTTACAAAAGTAAATTGCCCATGGATATAAAAATCAGAGCTCTATCACCCAATAAAATTATTAATTATATGATTGAATATCGAAGATGTGCTCAAAATGAATTAGACAATAAAATGTAAAGTTTGATTATAAAAAATCTATATGCCGCTACATGTGTTCTTTTTATTACCTATTATATTTAAATCCTATGGTTAAAATAAAAATAGTTACTTTCTGTTGTGAAGTCTACTAACAAATAAATTATTTTATTTTATTGTAATTTCTTAAAACCATTTATTATCAGTTCCTGACACCCGATTATAATAATATTTTGTCGGTTTCAGTACGTTTTTTCTTCTTTCTTCTTTCTTTTTATTTTTAATCATCTTAATCGCTTTTAACTGTTTAATTCATTTTATTGTTTGGTCAAATGAAACATGAATCCTCTTTGGCAGTTCATTATTAAATTTGTGGTCAGCCAATATTTAATTTCCTTTAACGATCTATTGATTAGAACGCCCATAATCAATAAATTTTATTTTCAGAAATTGACTTGCTAATATCATAATGGAAAATAAATATTTTTAGGTATTAATTTGTTTAGATTTAAAAAAAAGTTAATTTGTTGGTTTTGTAAAAGAATATTTATGCTAAAATATTTCGTACAAATTCGTAAAAAAAAATTAATTGATTAAAATTGTATTTCTGGGGATTTATTAAATATTTTCTCGTATGATCCATATTTTTAAATAAATAATCCAGGTTAAATTTAATAATCAAAATGTCATAGAAACCATTCGTTCGTAAATTAACCAAATGCAATAAGTTTTAATTCGAATGAAATTGGGCATTACCTCAACAAATGTGTATTTAGGAATATGTCCCTCATATAGCCAAAATGAATTAAAGAACAGGCATATAATGTATTATTGGCGCCATGCAATGACCTATTATAATAATTTATCATGCAAAAATTCTCATGTTATATACGAAAGCTATTCTTATTTACGCCATATAGATATTTCGCAACATGTAACGAAATTTTAATACCTAAAAAATGAGGCTAGATATAATTAGGTATACAATTTTTAAAAATAAAAACGAAATGTGAACGTTGAACACATGAACTGACTGCACAAAATAAAACTCCGCAAATAATTGTAAAATTATTCAAAATGTACCTACAGCAAGCGACCATACTCATACCAAATTAAGATGTAAAGGGATGAAGGAGTTACATAAATAGTTACAAAATTAAATTTTGAGTAAATGAAGATTAAAGTTTTTTATGTATAATGGAAGTGTTGTTTAATGTCTGGGGTGTCATTGCATTCTGAAATTCTACACAATGGCCACGGTTCAGGACAAATTTAAACACGCGTTTTAATTTTGAAAACTCCGTGTTAGCCGTATTCTCGATTCACAACATACGGGTTAATCGCATCTAACCAGGCCCCAGCCCATTCATATCAATTGCATACAAATTTTGTGTATCATATACCTGCCTTTACCTCGCACCCTCCTTTTACTCAAAAGTACAATTAAAAACAGGTAAAAAAAAACCAATAAATGAGAGAAATTTTAAACAATTAAAAAAAAACCAATAAATGAGAGAAATTTTTTCGGTAGCGAAGTTATAAATGTTTAACATGAATAAATTTTTCATGTAACTGTTAATGCATAATTGCATAATTCTACTGTCTTGGTTCTAAACACACGTCATAGTAAGCACAAAATGATTTTTGATTTGTTTTTGGCCGTCTCCATATCTGTAGGTCGGAAGGAAAGGGCACTATGTCCAAAAGCAAATTTTACAGAAAGATAAAATGAAAGCTTTTCTTATGGCGCGTCTAGATTTAGAAACATGGTCGATCAACACAAGTAAAATCTCTCGTTGAGCTACAAATATCCCTGGTGTAGACAGAAGGTTGCCCCACTTTTTTGGTCGGTCGACAATGTTTCAATTTTTCCATCCGATATGGGAAAATGTCAGGCGACTTCGGCCGCGCTACCGTATTATTAAGTGTAGACAGTGTGTGTCCCGACATTTTTATGAACATATAGCAAAAATGGAAGCCATATTGTAAAATTTGTGTCTGCTTTACGTTTATAGGTTCAGACAGTAAATTTGTAGCGCGACTATTATATTTGAGATAGGATTTTCTTGTAGGGTGACAATGTTTCTAAATCTAGACGCTCCATTATACTTCTAATGTTTATATTTCTGGAATATTAACAATAACTCATAATTTTCAAAACCCTTTCCTTCTGAAATCAGGTATGCCAATCTAAGGAATTCGAAATTATCATTTTTGACATTAATCATGGATTTGATTTCACAATTTGATTTAAGAAATCATAAATTTCTGTAATAAAATTTATAGTTAAAATATCTAAGGCTATTACGTTAATAATCTCATCTTTTTGTTCATGGCCACCGTTGTTATTTTAATTGTATTTCAAAATATCCCGTTTGGAATTTTTAAATAAAAATAGGAGAAAATAGGCTTATGGAAAGTATTGAAATATAAGTAGTAATAAATTAGAAAATCATAACTTATCCTTCAAAATCGATCTTTTGCTTCAAATTTATTTAAATATTATTGATAAATGTAAAGTATAATTAACTTAATCATGCGTCTGTTTCCCCCAAGATGTGGAACAAGAGCCTCGATATCACGGAAAAAATTAATTGATTTTTCCTAATGATTAACTTGACTTAATGAAAATGATAATAGAAAATGACTTAACATTACAAGTAATAAGCATTAACCGCTTAAGTGGACTTAAGACGAAATTGAGTTATGAACACCATCGTATTCTCCATGTACGATTGCGTATACCCACCATAAAAATTCAGTTATAGTTGTCCACACAAATAGTTACTTTAAAAAATGCGTAAACGCGTAAGTACATGTATCAGAATAAATTTATAAAACTTTAAATCGCTCTCCTGAATAATTGCAAAAAACGACTTAAGCAGTTAGTGCTTTTGACCACAGATATGCATACCGATATTCAAGAACATATAATCGCATTATCGTCACCGGTTTTCGACCGATTTAATAATTTTTTTCAGCAATATTGGTTTTTAAATAAGATCATAATCAGCTATTACACTCTCACTTAGACGACAACCATCCCACTATCACCTACATACAGATGATCAAGATTTGACATTTCATGACACAAAAGTGGAATCAAAACGTAGCGAATCGCAATTTCTAGTACTAATGGTAGAAAACCTGGTGATAAATTCAGAAATCCTTAGCAGCTAACAACTGCTAACTTTGATTAATAGCTAAATATTAACAGGTTGCTAATCTTTAAAGTTTATAAAGTATATTTAAAATATGAAATTTAATAATTTACGATATCAGGTAATAAATCTTTCTGGTATTTATCGAATAAGTATACTAATAACTTACAATTCTGAAGTTTAATAAACCCTACGACATTTCATTTCGAACAGCTATGAACAGAACAGAGCAGATAACTTTTTCAAGTTCATTGACAAGTTCGAAAATCTTCAGCTACTGCTGACAATCGTAAAGCTGCTGCAAATTGCTTTACAGAATTCATCGTTTCCAGAATGTAAAAATTCTATTCTGAATTATAGTATTAGTCCGTATTATTTGTTATATAATTGTAGCATATTCTAATAACATTGCACGGTATCCAACCATGCTACGCATATCCGGCTAAGCATTTAGTTAGTTCGGAATATTAGTATTTAGGTAGTTTTCCAAACGCATTTTTGGCATTTTCTTTAGCGGCTAAGGATTTGTGCAGAAAATACTTTATTATAAATTGTACCATTCTCTTCGTATTTACTTATGAAATTACTTTATATCTTTTATAATAAAAGATCAAAAGTTTTGCAGTTATAAACACATATACACATACATACAGTCTTATTTGTCATTAAAATAGAAATCCAGTCCTCTTTTTTATTCATTCGTATCATTTTAAATCTTTAATAGTTCGTCAAGATACATATTATAAAATTAAAATTAATTCGAGTATAAATACAATAAGTCTTCTTTTATATTCATTTCGGTCAAAAGAACAATTTCTTTTTCATTACAAATTATCCAAATAATTGAGCCGTTTATTTTGAAAGTACAATACGTCATGTTTTTATAGATTTGAGATAATCAAACATTTGTTTTTGTTATGAAAAATATCAATGCGAATTGGGTCAAAAGTCTATAGGATATATTTTAAACTTAAGCGAATGGGGATGTAACAAAATTTGAATGTTAACTATTGTTTTAAGCATAATATAAACTCAAACTTACCATTTTTTACATTTAACTTGTTTTACTTTCAAAATGAACGGCACAAGTTATAATTTTTCAGCTTTTCATGTCCTTGATGGTCATTATTTCCTTCATTTAAATAATTTGGAGATTTAAAAGGCGACCATAATAAATGTCACCAAAAGAAAGAAGGGTAGAATTTTGATCTTTGCTTCTTGCTTACAATTGTATTTTCTTAGTAAAATATATTTATAGGTTCAAAATCAGTAGAACAATGAATGCTGAACAATTTATTATGTTACACCAATCTATCAGCCTAAAAATTTAATAAATATGTAATATGTTCTCTTCTTCTATTTTTTGGATATTTATTTCATGAATAGTCATTAGATTAAATCCATAATGGGATTTACCAGATTTATCATTATAATTCATTTCTCATAATAAATAATAAGATATGAGGCTTGAGATAAATTGAACAAACCTTTGAAATAAAAGTAAGAAAGTGTAAATGGAGGAAATTCCTTAACATGGAACTGACGTGGGATTTGGCTGATAGACTTAGCATAGAGTGCATATTTTTGAATTTCGGACAACTTCAAATCTAATTTATATTGTAGAAATGGTTTAAAAACAACTAGTTTCACAAAGTTGAAGAATTATTCTGCCGTCCTTAGCACACTTACCGTATATACGACATTTTTACCGAAATTGCGTTTTTGGTTTGTTTTTTAATCCTTATGATCTCAGGGTTAAGAAAATACCTTAATTAGGTATGCCATAAAAAAAATTAATTAATTATTGTATAAAAAAGTATAACGGATAACGATAGCTCATATTGAATTGTAAATGCTATAATTTATATTTAAATGTGATTTAAGCATTTTTTTAATTTATAACAAAATTAAAAAAAAATATGTTGCCCAAGTACAACTTTTACTTGATGAACAAGGGCAATACAATACTATACTATAAGAGCAACCCCGCCTGAAAGTAGAAGGTTCTATATCTCGGTTTCATCTCATATGTGTATAAGGTAAGTGTGCTAAGGACGGCAGTATTGAACGCCATTGAACGATTCGAAAAAGAATTATTACTAAAAGTAAATTAAAGTATCAGAATAATAAAGTAGATCATCGATTTATCAAGACAAGTATTTTCAAGAAGATGCATATAAGTATTTACAACATTTCTATTTCTATTATAACACTCTCCTCTAGTCGGGCGTTGGATTCCAAATTCATCACGCAGTTTTGTAGATTACACATATAACCCCTAGAGGCCTTGTATTTTAGAGCCTCCATGACAATTTAAAACACTAGATGTATGTACATTAGGGTGGAGTAATGATGTATGTTTTTTTTTTATTCGAATACCAATTATACACACAGGAAAATCCTGACATAAAATGTAAGTTTTGCGAAAACTTAAACGATATGTAAGTATTTGGCGACTTAAAATTAACGTTTGCACTCTGTATTAAAAAATATTTCAATACAAATATCCCTTTTTTATAATATAAAAATACTTTTTTTGGGTCCTAAGTCAAAATATATTACGAACTACTCTTTTCTTGCGTAAGAAAAGTATTTAATATTATTTTTGGGTTAAAAATCTAATTTAATATTGAAACTAAGGTTACAATATTTA